>JAVIWC010004964.1:0-10982 GCA_031894815.1 Creontiades dilutus
AAATATGATCAATCCAAATAGGTATTTTGGTCGAGAACAGATTCACGTGCTCCATGTATATCTCCTGAAATTCAATAATCGCCCTAATTCTGAACACGCACACTCCAAAAGCTTAGTAGACATCATGAACGCAAGCTTATTTGAATAATAAACCCCAGTGAAAGAATTTGCTGCGTTTTTTTATTGAACCTCAATACCCCCCCCACAATAAAAACATCTATAATTTATCAAGTCCTTTGGCACTCGTATTGCGTTAAAACTTCCTCAAATCCAAATTTAAACGATGTAGCCAAAGGTAGACAGATGTAGAGGGGGCACACAAATATCATCAACTGATCAATCCAAATAGGTGTTTTGGATGAGAACCGATTTACGTGGTCTATGCTTATCTCCTGAAATTCAATCACCAAAACAGAATTTTGGAGAGAAATCAAAGATGCCAATGGTTTATTATTGAATGATAAATGCCCGTTACTAATTGTTATTTTGTGGTCTAACCACGAAAATTCGGTTGAATGTATTTGATCATCGATTTAGCGCGTGTGGTCATTGAGTTGACTGAACGGAACGGTGAAACCAAACATCGTTATTCAGAGAGAGAGATCTCCGGTTTGTTGAGTAAACTTTGATTAGACGTTTGAACGAAACCGGCCCATAGAATACAATCGCAAATTGCGGAGGCACACTGATTAGCAGAGAGAACCTTTCATAAATTATCTGTTTCGGAGAGCTCGAGTGTTTTAGTCGACTAAGTTTATTATTATTACGAGGAGATAATAATAATATAGACTTTACGGAATGCAGTGTTGACGTGCGCCCCCTGGGCACGAAACGAGATTGGCGATGTACTGCGGGGATTCTGTCGTCAACATTTCCAGAATGTTTCGCCATGTTCTCGTATACCTTTACCGTTAATCCACGTACCGTAATATGATACATAAAATTCCAAATCCCCTTCCTTCATTCCTCCCTCGGAACTTCGAGTGGGAACACTAATGAAAAGTTTAAATTCTCGCCTGGAATATTAAACTTTTGTTATTTGGAATGATCCATCAGTCACAATCGGTGAAATGGCTTCCCATTAGCGGAAATTCTATCCATCACTTATTTTGTGTGTATATATAACGTTGAACCCATCGTTATTTAGTGCCTGATGTCAAATACTAAGAGTTAAAACCACATAACGAGAAGTTAAAACCAGAATTTTAATGATTGTGACATGATTTGCAGCTTTGGTTTCTATTACTTAATTTAATGGCATTCATTCATTCTTCAAAATCAACCAATTTGAATTTAAAGTTATTGTACCAAGTTACAACTTATTAGCAACACATTTTTGACATTTAAATTAAATTTTTGGCATCTCAATTTAAAGTTTTGGCGACTCAATTTCAACTTTTGGCATACCAACTCGAGCTTTTGGCATATCAATTTATACTTTTCACAAACCCAACTAATCCAACATTCCACCCCATATAATGATCAATAAATATTTTTTCTCTCTCAAAAATGTATAGATAAATGTGAAGAGGAATGGAATTGTGGAAAACCAAATGGAATAGACTTGGTTAGAAAACTGATGGATACTTCTGATGAACAGTGACGATCAGTAGTTGAGTTGATAGTTGAAGGTTTACTCAACACTTCTAATTCAGTCAAGAACTGGACAGACTGGCCACCAAATTGAGGAACGCCTAAGCAATATCGTAAAAGTGTTGAGAAGAGACCCGGAAGGGGTTGCTGCTTGATGAATGCTAACAGACCCTTAGGGTTAGTGGAAACTCATCAGCCCGATGCGCGGCATAGTCCGGTGGGAGGCAGAGCTTATTACACGTTACATCAACACCTCCTTTACTTTCCTCCGAGGTAACTCGGCATATTTACACCCGGTTCGAGCTCATCAGGTTAATGCGTCTCATTAAAGTTGTAGGGGAGGTGGAAACACGCCTTCGGGACTGTTTCCCTTGATTGGATTGTTTGCGAGGAACGAAAGCTTTGTTAGACCAGCGGAAAGTCGTGGGCCGACTGACAAACTTTTGCTGGGGGAATTCTCGGAAGAAGGCGGGCCGGAATATATTAGTATAATATCCTATCCGGTGGTGAAACACGGGAAAGATCAAGCAATTGGCAGTGAGGAGTCGAGCAGTGCAAAATATTAAGCAACTTTTAGTTATTTCTACGCTGTACACTAGTCAGTAAATGATTACTGAACGAAATGAATGATACATCATTATGTACATATTATAAACATTGAAAAAAAACAATATTAAACAAAAAATCCATCGAAAAAGTTGTTTAAACAACGTCTCCCATATTGGGTTCGGTATAGCTTCCATATCTAAGTAACATGAACGTATAAATCATTGAAATGTTTTGAATGATCTTGAAATATTGAGGATATGAGCTCCTCACAACAGTTCACGGGACGAATTGCCGCAGGAGATCAACGCCTTTACACGATTAGCCGACATGTATTGCGAGCCTGGAGCTGTAATTGGATATCGGTTTTAGCGAGGATCACTGCTACGACATCATATGCATATTGTATTCCTATACTAATTTTACTTTCTATTCTGAAGGAAGATAGCAGTTTTTTTTGGCAAAGTTCTGGTTAGCGGATCAGTTGGAGTTGGCAAGGAGTATTTAGGAAGTTTCCATAGTGTAAACCGATGATTCCAGACGGCGGTAGGTCTGCAGCATCAGGCTCACACTGACAGAGAGGATGTCAAGTTACGGGTGACGGTGTTTCCCTGACATATAGTCCGCGTACACCAGTCACTCTTACTCGGAATAGGATGGATATTGAGCTCAGGAAGTCGATGATTCCAGATCTATGTCTGCAGCATCAGACTTCGTCTCTCAGAGGTGAACGAGGATGATTGAGCAGGGGACACAATGTTTCCAGAATACAACTTCTGCGGATATCAAAGTTCTTACTCGAAGATGAGGCTAAAAGGTGTACCTACTATAACCTACTCGCTAGAGGGGATTATTTGGAGTTTTTAGCAGCAATAAGGCAAATTTTTCAGGTTGGGAGAGCGCTCACTGATCAAGTGAAGTCCCGGCTCAGTGTCCGGGTATTTATACCTCGTTGTATCCCTTCTTCCTCCTTCCCTTAAGGAAGAAGGGTCCGGCCCTTGCGCCTTGGTCCCTGCGCTACTCCTGTTCATTGGAATAATTATGTGTCTTCGGGTAAGTTCCTTTACACATATCCAACAAGATACCAGCTTTCAGGCATTTCCAGTCACAGGTCACTGTCTCACGATGCGATGCGTTCTAGAGCTATGGACCCAGAACTGATCCCTGGGTGGCTCCCACTGTGATCTCTTTCTACTTTGGTTGTTTTATAAAGCAGGCTTCGGTGTTTAAGGTAGTTGTCCAAAACCGCGGATCAATTTAATCAAAATCGGAAGTAAACTGTGAAAATTGAGCTAGTCAAAAAATACCTTTTCATTTGCTATAAATAAATAAAATTTCAAGTTCGCGCGGTTGGTACTAATTACACTATTGCATTAACACACATTAACGGTAAACATTAACAGTAAATGGATGTGGGTGATAGTGATAGATTGTTATATCTAAATTATTTTTATCTGCACGATAGTTTGATTGAATTAAGACCTTTCTATCAATTTGAGCGCTGCACGTAGAGCCTATAAAGCCGATTTTGTATATTAAGAATATCGGTCTTAGTCTTTGAAGTCTAAGTCTTTTGAAACGAATATCACATCTTTAAAATCTAATTATGGAAGGGTAATGGATGGGGCTATAGTGGTAAATTGTAAAATCTCCATCATTTTCATCTATATGATTTGTATGATTGAATTTAGATTGTTGCATCTTTTTTTTAAGGAGAACATTGGTCTAGTTTTGAAACATAGTTCAGATCTGCAAACTAATTATGGAAGGAATGAGTGGGGGGGAGGGGTACTAGTCATAAGTGTCCATTGTTTTCATCGGTTGCGTGGAAACTGATCGATCCAAGCGCTGCTTTCAAGTGCTAAAATTCTCAGCCGAATGTTGTCTTCTTTTGTTCAATCAGGACTTTGGTCTAGATTCTAAAAACGTTGTTGATTATTTATGAATGTGATCTTAGAAATACCTTCCACATTGACGCCCCTACAATACATAATTATATACCAATATGTTTATGTTTGCTCATGCTCACACTGATGCGATGTTTTGTGAGTAATGGCACGCAGAGGGAACATTTACAACCTAACCTTTTGCTGGAATTGGATGTGAGCTGTAAGGAATCAGGCTGGTTAGTAAGTTATGTGGATACAAGAAAACAGACACAAACACTCTGGAAAACCGAGAGAGGTGGGGAAAAACGCAAAACGCGAACGGAAATTATGATTTATGAGAGAAACATTTGTCATCTGCTGCAAGTGCAAACAGCATCCTCTATTATCAAGTAACTTGGGAGGAAAATTGTCGATTTCTATTTTGTTACAGTAACCTCCCACATGGAATGACCCATATTCCACTAGACCCTCTCTTCCATTGTTTTAATAATAATGATCAAGTATTGAATTGAATTGAGTATTGGTTGAATTGATTGAATCCCTGATGCGAAGGCGAAGAAGCGATTGAGATGTCACACTTGGTGAGACGAGGTGTTCACTACACGAGCGCTATCGAAGTATAACGGGATACGCCGAGAGTGGATTAATTATATATGAAGAGGAAGCCGCGATGGAGTCGGCAATGAATATGTAAGCCACTTTAATCAAAGGTAAACCAGCCGCCAGGTGCCCTCGACATGGGCCCGGGCTCTAAGTGAGGATTGTCAACAATCATCAGCCTCTCCACTCGTCTGAGTATGCATATTGATAAACGGGAAGGGACTGGCGGACTCCTAAGAGGATATACCCACTCGCATTCCGTCCTATATGTATATATGCGATGCGGGTAGCCGAGCCTGCTCAAACAAGAGCAATTGCTGGAAGAAACTGCTGATATTCCATTTGAATGTGCGGATGACTATATTGTTCGATACCTGAGTTGGAATACAGTGGCGAGAACTGAATTGATTTTATTTCTATGGAGAGAAAAAGCCTTCAGTTTGCTTTGTTGTAAATCTGAACGTTCACTATATCAGTAACAGATCCTTGTTGCACGGATCACCATCCAATGTCAACATGGAATACATGGTCTCTGCTAGGGATGTCAAGAAAATATCGATATATCAAAATATCGATATGCTTCCGTCGATATTTCTATATTCTTGGGCGATATTTTCTATTTCGATATATCGAAATTAAATGCACACTATCGGATCCGATATTTTTCAGCCGCAAATCATCATATCAACCATATCCTACATTTTATTGCTCATGCTCAAAACTAATTTTATAATTTCCATAAAAGAAAAGGGGAATTACCTATATTACCTGTTTTACCACACATTGAAGTGATTTTCCTTCTTGTTTTTCAGAATTGTTCAATTTTTTTTTTTTTTTTTAAATTTTCTTTCCTTTTTTTACATTTTCAAAATGTTTGCTAGCTGATGACGGTTGATGAGAATGTTTAGTAGCTAGGTACAGGTACATACGAATATTCTTATAGAGATAAAATAAGTTCCTTATTTCTAATCAAATAAATTGCTAATTGTGAAAAAGTGATTATTTTTACTATTGTGTTTGCTACCATGTTGAGGTTCAGATTTTTTCAAATGTACCAGAGTTTATTCAGATAACGGTTTTCCTTTGAAAAAACCTCCTTTCAGTTCAAAAAAACGCGTTTTATGTGCCAGAAATCCAACACTATGATTGGCTGCTCGTGTGACTCGCCTAGGCGCGCCCGCCGGAAGGTCAATGGGTATTTTTGTGTCGTCAGGAAATCGGTGAAAGAGCACAGCTACTAACCCTGTTAAGCTCACTCATTACCACCAAAAACAGTAAGTTCGAATGATGAATAAGCGTATCAGCAGAAGACAATCACTATTTCAACTCTTCGAAAACCTATTTGCACTTCTCTTACCAAGCCTACTTCACATCTTTTTGATTAGATTATGTAACAGAGAGCAAACGAATTGCGAGCCCCTTATAAATCTGCCATAATACATAAATATCAGCAGGTTGGATTTTAATTCATGATCATTACTTAAAGGTGGCATGTCTCGCAATGCATTCAAGTGATCCTCCACGGGGTGAATTCCTGCTTCATCAATTGATCAATCCAAGTAGTTCATTGAAGTTCCATTTACTCTTGATAATCTGAATTTCAATCCCAGCACTGTCCAACCAAGGAAAAACTTCCAGCACCAGTACCTTACTGGTACGAGACGGCGCGATGGGTATACAGTACCCGCACGACCGCCAGGTCTTGAAGGAGGGGTTGGTCTGGCCCCTTGTTGACCCTAACCACTTAACTTGGTACATGGGTGGTATCTGTTGTACTTACCGGTAGAGGAAGTGTTGTTTTCACATTCAGTAGACAAACTTTCCTCCCTAAATTAAAATTTCCACTCGCAATCGGCATTTCAAAGCATTCGGAATACCTTTCGGTATGAGCAAATGTGAATGTCCGCTGATGATTTTAATAAGCTTTATTTTTACAGATTCTATATGATTTCGATGAAATTTTCAGGAAGTATTTGTGTAGAGATGTAGATGGTCCTCTTTGCATTTCATTGCTCACAAAACTAAATATTCACAGAATTCAAATATTTGTGATTATAGTAAAAACTCCCGTGTAAGCCAAAATCAGTTGATGCAATTTCAACGGAATTCCCAGGTTTCTACATCATGTCCTTATGGAGTATATTATACCATTGTTGGCATTTGATATCATCGATTGTTTTGCTACCAACATCCAGTTTCTGCCCTGATCAACCTAGAAAGAAGCTCCGAAGACACCATCAAAATTTATGCTTTCCTTGTGGTTCAGGGCCGAAAAGAAATACTCTTTCGGCTGAATGTGAACATCAGATTCTGGCTTTCTAGGTTGATCAGGAATGCAAGTGGAACACAAAAAGCTGCGTGCGATTATAATCAACTACAGCTGATAGGTAACTGTAAGGGTTTTGATATGGAATGTCAAATGATAGAAACGTAGATGCCGGTCAAGGATGATGAACGGAGAATATACTAACCATATTTCTAACATTCATTCCCCTTAAGCAGTTCAATGCACCATGTCCATTTTACAGCCCCTATCCAAACAATGGCAAAATAAATAAATAGGATTCGAATGTAAGTACAAAAGCTGCAGAAAGGAACTACCCCAATTGAACACAGACCCCATGAATATCAGCAAATGAATATTCGATAGAAATAGCTGTTGGTTTATTATTCAATAATAAACCATTGTAATCGCTCTTGAAAAAGGAAAATTTCTAACCCCCCATGAAAATTTCATGGTTTACGTTTCAAAGGGTGTAGAATCCGAATCTGCAATAAAAAATTTTTCCGTCCGTCCGCCGTACGCCGTACTCACGATTTCTCCCAAACGGCTGGAGCAAAAATTTTTCAATATTGGTCCGACAACGCTTCTCTCACTTAATTTAAAGTTCCCTTTAAGGGTTGTCAAGGTTTTGTAAAATCCCTAAAAACCTCCAAAAAAGCCAAGGCGGCCTAAATGTGGACTTTTTTAAAGAACTTTCCATGAGAAATCGAATGAGCCCCTCCCCAGGTCTTTAGCTCAAACCATTCCCGATGTATGGCATGATCTTATGCTGCCAACATTTGCATCCACATTCAGTACATCACTAGGTTACTGCGATCAAAACAAAAACAAAAGTTTATTTATTTATTTTTTATTTTTTTGATCGCAGTAACTTATACTAGTGATGTAGTGATACTGGAGTGAACCCCTAAAAGGGTTTATAGCCGATGCACGGGTTGAAGCATTCTGATATGCATGAAACGCTGCAAATTCTTTCACTGGGGTTTATTATTCAATTTCATTCATTTGGCTTGTATCATAATTTGAATTTCTACTAAGCTGTGGGGTGTGCGTGTTTCACAGGTGATAGAACGATTATTGAATTTCAGGAGATATGAATAGAGCACGTAAATCGGTTCTCAACCAAAATACCTATTTGGATTGATCAGTTGATCATATTTGTGTGCCTCCTGAAATTCAATAATCGCTCTATTACCTGTGAAACACGCACACTCCAAAGCTTAGTAGAAATCACATCGTGAATGCAAACCAAATGAATGAAATTGAATAATAATAAAGAATTTGCGCGTTTTTTTTTTTCTACGAATCAAGCCATTTCTCGGGAACTTTTTTTAAATACACTTCATCTCAACGGATTCTGCAGTAATGAGATACTTGAAACAAACTTCTCAAAAAACACGCGTCGTATTGGAAATTCGTTGCAGATTCAAATTAGGTACTTTCTTTTCATAACTCTTCCGAGGGTCCATCCTTTGGTAGATGGCAAGTTAGCCCAAACTTCTTCTCCGTTCGCGATCTCTCCAAACTTCTGTTTTGAGTAACGATAAAGTTACTAAAACAAGATCGCTCGAGATAGATTCCGCTGAAGACTGCGTTTCAACAAGTCGAATTTCGTCCTCAATCGTCTCCGAAGAGAATTCCGTTGGAGATCGTCCTGCAGTGCCATGAGGAGTCATTCTGTAATCGAACAGAAATTTCTCCACTTATTCCTCTTCCCTTTTCCTAATCGTAGCCTGTCCTTGGAAGTTCGCACGCACCCCTTTGGATATTCGTTCTTGCGAGGATGGTGAGTAGTTTCAATGTGCTGAATTATTTACAGATCCTTTGAAGTTTTACTGATGTGAATATTGGCCCATTCCCAGTCTGTATCGTTTCTGTTCAGTCAAATCGGTTAAATATTTCTTTGAGTGGTGTAAGAGTTGCTGACGCTGTTGTGGGACTAATTTAATCAGTTCTGGCCATTTAATTTAGTATAATCATGTACAACAATTGAGAACATTGATCCGGGAAAAGGTCAAGGAAAACCCAAATGCAGGAGAACCTATGGCTATGATGGGTTTTACCAATAACATATCCGCGCTGCTGTAGGTGCTGGCCTTGATAGTGAAAAAAAGGAAAAATGAACGTCCGTCCATTGAGATATTGGTAGAATTCGCTTACTTCAAATATTTTAGGCAACGCATCTCGATCAATTGAGGAACTCCATCGAATTACTTGTATCCGTACTTAATGGGTATTTCTGTACCATCAGCAAGACGGTGCAAGAGCACAGCTTCTAACCCCCTCAAGCTCACTCATTAACACCAGAGAAAGTACGTTCGAACGATGAATAAACATAATCGAAGAAGACAATCACGATTGTAGGTCTTCGAAAACCTTTTTGCACTTCTCTGACCAAGTATACTTCACATCTTTCTTGGTTAGATTATGAAACGGAGAGCAAAAAAGCATTGCAAGCTCCTCATAAATCGGCCATAATAATTAAATGTCAATCCTACCACCGTCCAACCAAGACAGAACTTCCAGCACCAGTACATAACTGGTACGAGACGGCGCAATGGGTATACAGTACCCGCACGACCGCCAGGTCTTGAAGGAGGGGTTGCCCTGGCCCCTTGTTGACGTCAATCACCCAACTTCGTGCCTATCGGTTGGGGAAGTATTTTCCAGATTCAGAAGGACGTCAAGCAAATATCAAAATACCGATATTCTTCCGTCAATATATCGATATTTCTGGGCAATATTTTCTATTCCGATATATCGACATTAAATGCACACTATCGGATCCGATATTTTTCAGCCGCAAATCATCATACCAACCATTTCCTACATCTTATTGCCCAAAACTAATTTTATAATTTCATTGAAGAATAAGGAAATTATATCAGATGAGGTAGGCAGATCGTAGGTAAACAAGTTAGGGATATCTTGGAGACTTGAGTTATAGCCAGGTCCACCTTTACTGGAGTCCACATCGATCAGAGGGTTTTCCTCATCTCTATCCCCAACCAATATTGTTTTGCTTGAATTTTTTTCAGTTTTCCTTCTTACTTCAATTACATGATTTTACAACCCTACATAATATTGATGATTTACTTCCCTAGATCCTATACATAATTATTATCACGAACAAAGTTTCATTGAATTTTTGAGTGGTTGAATTCTTTACCTGTAGTAGAATGAAATTCAATAATGCATTAGCATTCACTGGACTAATAAGTAATTCGGATTAAAGTTTGAAAAAAAATATCGATGATCGATATATCGACATTTTCCTTGGATATATCGAATTATTAAAACGATATTTTTCAAAAATATTGATGTTCAATAAATCGATATTTTTTGCCGATAATGACATCCCTAGTCTCTGTCAACCGTTTCAACCGAAAAACGGCTGTCGACGTAGCTTCCTGGTATAGTTAACACCAGGAACCAGTATAGTAGGTGCTTCATGACATATTGAAGTGCTTCAAAAAATGGCAGAAAATGTTAAAGAACAAAAGCGTTTTGCCATTTACGCGGCCATTACGCGCCTTACGAAGGCGTTGCAGTTTTCTTCACTCATCTAAGCATAGGTCACAATATGTTCATTGTAAAATTCTGAAATTTTGATCACGATTGAATCAGTTGATTATCTTTAATTTGTCACTGGAACAACGGCTTGAGATCGGCGGCAAACAGCTCAAAGTGAGATAAGTCAAAATTTCCTGTGGTTCATCCATTCGTTCACCATTTAAATTTGATTACATCGAGAAAGGTCGATCGAGTTCATTTGATTTTTTTTTTCTAATTAATTGAATTAATAAATAAATAAACACAAGAACATACACACTCACAGACAGACAAAGACATACCAACAGACATACAGGAAACTTGAGTTGTTCAGAATGGTGAAATGCAAGTGGATATTTGGGTGCACTCACCTGTTCTGCGTGTTTCAAGGTGACAATTTTTCTTAATGCAGAGATGAATTTTACTACGAATTTGCAAGTAGAAGCTCCTGGCAGATTTTTTCGATTCGTTTTGGAAACTTTCAAGCATTGTTTTTCGTTTTCAACTAAACTGCAATT
>JAVIWC010004965.1:0-10977 GCA_031894815.1 Creontiades dilutus
CCATCAGCCGTTTGGGAGAAATCGTGCGTACGGCGGACGGCGGACGGACGGAAAAATTTTTCTTGCAGATTTGGATTCTAAACCCTTTGAAACGTAAACCATGAAATTTTCAGGGGGTTAGCATTTTTTTTCAATAGCTATAACAATGGTTTATTATTGAATAATAAACCAAAATCCTTGTTAATCTCACTCCATACGAACCTTGACAAATGTTCAACCATGATTAATACGCGCATACTAGATATTTATGCAGACAGAATGACGTAGGAAGATACAGTCACACTCGAATACATTCCTTTGGTTTGTAAGTCTGTTTGAAAGTCCTCGTCTTTTTCATCTTGAGCTCCAATTTAGACCCAACTTTTGGCGGAGTCCCAGAATAATGTTGTTTTCCCTTTTGTTTCGCGTAGTTTACGTACATTTCCATCGGGTTTTTTGCGGCGTTGTGAACGTAACGTGTCATTGTGATTAGAAACAAGTCGGAATTGTTTTGTAATTCTTTGCGTTTGAGGATGGACAACTGGTCGACGTTCGGAAATAACTCACCTCTCCTCCGAGTCACTGCTCCGCCGTCTTGGGGTGGTTTCTCGCGAAGTACTAGATATTTATCGGCGAATTGTTTTTCATCTAAATTGCTACGACGATTATTATTCAAGACACAGAACATGACTTGGTCTTTTGATTATCAATTATCAATTAACATTCCAGTAATGCGTTTTGTTGTTGTGTTAATTCGTGGTTTTCTTCTTGTAATCTTCCCATCAGGTCGTTTATTCTAAGCGAATTGACAATATCAACGTTGGCAAGACCACTTGGGCGCTTTTGATAAGCGATAACGATATTTTCCTGATGATTTCATTGATGGGAGCCTAATGTTCCATCAAAGTACCAGTGAAATCGTTCTTATATGTTTCGCCGTGGCGACTGACAGATCTGTCAACGCTTCCGATACTTGTCATCCAGTTCCAAGTTAAACATTTGAAAAGGTGTCAAGTTGGTTGCCAGGTGGCTCCCTTATTGTTGTAACCAGGAAGTACATAATTAGGTAGTTGATGAAAAACGTATCAGGAGAAAGTACTGAAATATACACACACATATAGACACACAAATATGATCAACTGATCAATCCAAATAGGTATTTTGGTTGAGAACCGATTTACGTGCTCTATGCTATGTATCTCCTGAAATTCAATAATCGCTCTATCACCTGTGAAACACGCATACTCCAAAGCTTAGTAGAAATTCAAATTATGAATGCAAGCCAAATGAATGAAATTGAATAATAAACCCCAGTGAAAGAATTTGCAGCGTTTTTTTAATGGTTTCATGATTTTATGGCGCTTGTGGCACGTACATACAGCGTTTTGTTCTGTCTTGGACCTAGGTGTGTCTGCAGGGCAAAACCTTTCTCTTGTGTCCAAGTGTGTATACCATATTCATAAAATAACGCGGGAAACGAACCCGAGAACCTGTGGTTGTGAGTCCCTTGCGCTACGGGCTTGTTTTACTTAGTTTATTTATAAAATTGAATAATAAACCCCATTGAAAGAATTTGCAGCATAAGATCATGCCATACATCGGGAATGGTTTGAGCCACAGACCTGGGAAGGGGCTCATTCGATTCCTCATGGAAGGTTCTTCAAAAAAGTCCATATTTAGGCCGCCTTGGTTTTTTTTTTTTTGAGGTTTTTAGGGATTTTACAAAATTTTGACAACCCTTAAGTGGCACTTTAAATTAAGTGAAAGAGCTGGCTAAAGAATTGGGGCGTTGTCGGACCAATATGGATTTTTCCTGAAAATTTCTGATTTTTTGCTCCAGCCGTTTGGGAGAAAACGTGCGTACGGCGGACGGGCGGAAAAATGTTTATTGCAGATTTGGATTCTACACCATTTAAACGTAAACCATGATATTTTCAGGGGGGGTTAGAATTTTTTTTTCAAAAGCGATTACAATGGTTTATTATTGAATAATAAACCAAAATCAAAATTACATGGCATGGACATTTGTGCATGCGTACAAGTTACTCTGACCAATATGCTGACCATCATTATTTGGACAGGCGCAGTCATCATGACTGATGCTATTGCAAAGGACAGTACAGAAACCCTCTAAATTTAACGATCTCGACGCTGAAGTTATTAATTAACCGGTATAATAGATAATTAGTTTGCGCATGCCCACACCCTACTTTCAATCCATGGGCGCCCACTCAGATTTAACTACTCGCGTTTACCAAAATAAGTCTATCGTCTTGGAGCTTCGTCTGTAACAACCAATTCCAGTTTTGCCCATGTGCAATAGTTACAATCCCTCAAGTATGAACGATGAAAAATCGTGAGAAATCGTTTCAGGAAATTCGTGTTTGCCTATGCGAGCAGCTATTATTCCTCGGACGACAGTGGAATTGATAGGGAATTATGCCAGAGTTCAATCCCCTCAAAGCTCGAAAATATCATCTATAAAAGTTTCACGTGAGCTAACCAAACTGTTTAACTGAACAGTAACAGTAATAGTGGAAGCTATTCCAATAAAACTGTTATTATTAATTTTTGGTATAGCTATCAACCAACCGAACGCGATTAAATCTTAGGGCACTATCCTGAATCCTATAGGATTCCTCCTAGCCTGATTCCTACCCAACTTTCCATCAAGTTTGAACGAAATCGAACTGACTGATCATTAAAAATCGACGTCGCAGGAAATCGCCATTTAGACTTCTTGCACAAACACTGAGTTTCTACTTTCGGAAAAGCGGAAGGCAGACGAATCAGGATATTGTGGTGTAGGTCAATATTTTAGTTAAAGGATTCGTTGGACAGAGAAATGGTTCTCCACAAAAACTCATACCCCTTTTCATGATTCAATTAACCCAACTGAAAGATGTCTATTCTATCGAGCAATACTATATTTCACTCCAAGTCCATCCCAATTTATGTTATAGTTTATTCTACAATAAACTTTGTCTAAATTTGTTGTGATGTCGCGCCAAATTATTTTCAACAGATATCTTTCTCCTTTCGCAATTCTCCGTGAACCGCTATGCGCTGTAACTTCCAGTCGCAAAGCCCTGCAGCACAATCATTTTGATTTATCATCATTGTGATAATGACTCGTCAGAACTAACAGGGAGGAAAACTGCTTTCCGACCGGTTCTTTCACAGTTCCAAACGTCACGTTTTACCTCGAGCACGAGGCCGTTGACATTTTCGAAGTAGCCGCCTGATGAAGCCGACTATAAAAATCTCTATCAACATCAACTTCTTTCTTTCTTTTTTTCCTTCTTGTCAGACCGACTGAGCCCGACGACTCCCTTCGTCTGCTTCCTGTCTATCAAAAGTCAACTCATCTCATCTCAGATGAGAAAAATAACTTAGCAATGGCGCCCGAGTAAACCTGAAACAGATTGTCCTATTTACGATAATAGAACGAAGCAAATTAATAGATAAAGGTAAATCATTTATGTATCCGATAGCCGTTACAGAAAGTTGTTTTCCGACAGTCGGGTTCTGAATATTGACAATTTTGAAACGCTTACTAATTATTAAAGACTCATTGTTTATTGTGAATTACCTTCCAAAAACGTGGATATACATAGTGTCCAACACTCGATGTAAAAATATTGTAGCAAAAATTATACCAAAAATGGAACATAACGCAGTTGAACGCACATTTCTAGCTCAACCTATTCCCGAGATATGATGTTTTGAAGGGGTTTTCAAGAGAACCACGTTTCGTGCTATAAAAACCAGGTATCTCTCTTAAAAACGACCTTTTTCAACTTTTGTCGGCATTTTTGGTTTCACCGTTTAAATTACTAAACGCGTAGAGCATTTTCATGATAAAAACTAAATTATAAGGACTATAATTACAGTTTAAACTTACATTTAAAAAAAAAAAACTTAAATTAGCTTTGTTTTCAAAACATATTGGTTAGTATTCATGCATGCATTATAGGGACTTCACTGCCACCGGTTTTTACACGATCAGAATTAGAAGCGCAATTATTGAGTACAAAATGAGTATCTATTGTTAAAAACTAGGCCAAATTCTTAATCGGGCTAAAATCTCGAAAATTGGCAGGGAATTTTGGTAGTTATGAGGAACTGTTGAATGAATCCGCCATCATCCCTCCCCTCCCATCACGAAATCAAATTCCAAACTTCTGAGTTTTAAAGTGCAAGAGAGGTTTGTTGGAAATAAAGTTGTAAATTTCCGAGGTTTGTTCTCAACTAGACTAGAATTAGGTTCGAAGGAAGAAAAAGTTTTTAAATCAATGACATTTTATGGAAATAGTGAAGAAATAACGATTTACATATTCGTACAATTACGATTTATTTATTCCACATTCGTTTCCCCTACGTTCAAACCCTTCAATAATAAAAATTGAAAGAACTGAAATGTTTTTGAACAGTAAATCAAAAACTTGAATAAAAAAACGAATGGCATGAATCGGTGGAGAATTCTTGCTTGAGCGCTGCTGTGTGATGGCGTGAACTCCAAAATTTTATCTGCCATCGTGTCCAGGCTGTCGAGTGGACCTGAGGATGATGCCGGGATGGCTCGAAAGTTGGCTGCCAAACGCTGCAGGGACATCGTTCTAAGGAATATTTCCTGTGATCATGTCGATGGACGCATTTCTCGTAATAAGTAGGGTGGCCTTCGATCACCTAAATCAAGTTCGATGAGGAGTTTGGACACTTTTTGGCCCTCAGACACTTCGAATTTGGCCTGCGAGCGATCCAGGAGGTCAGTGCAGGGTGTTGCGGACGATGGTTTGAGCAGAAAATCGTAAATAAGGTCGGCGACGTTGCTGTCAAGTGAAGCAAGGGTATAATTATACTTTGTTAGCTCATGAGTGACTGGTAAGTTGGAAAACTATGCATCTATCTGCAGTCGCCAAAGTTTTAAATTTCTACGCCATAAAGGTGGTATTTTAATAGAAATTCGTGCTACTTCCCTTTGGATGCCGCTGTCTGTCGAGCTGGAAGCGCGGGTGTCTCAGATAGTGGCCTTCTCTATGATCTAGCCAAAACGATCAGTCGGAGAACTTCGCACGGCACCTTGAAACTCGTAAAAAGAACGACGGGTTAATCACGGGAAATTCTACTGTTCTGGGAATTCCTCATACACTCCAAACCGATTTATTGAACTTCGGGGTCACCACTTTGGTTTTAAAGATAAAGTAGGAATGCTAAGAAGGAGTGAGAACTTATTAGTTAATTCACAGAAAACAAATTACAGAAAAAAATGGAATGAGAAGGTTTTTACAATAATGTTTTGATAGGAATTTTTCCGGTTACCCCGTCTTGTTTTTCGGTCACCTGTTAGCCGTTTTGAGGTTGAATTTCCACATCCCCTCCTGTCACCAAAAGCTGAATTTCCGAGGTTCGTTGGATAGTTAGACTAAAATTTGGTTCAAATGAAATAAGAACCGTGAAAACGGTTGAGATAGCCTGGGCCGTCTACAACATTTGTCAGGTGAAAGTGAACCACATCTTGTTTGGAGTTTCGCCTATTTCGGTGCCAGGTCACGTTACGGATCTAATGTATACAATTACCCAGAAGTATTGCCCATTCATATTTTAGCGGCAAAGTGTCGATGTCAGTATCGATTAATCGATCGAGTTCCTGTAATCGAAAGTCATGTTTTTTTTGTTTTTATAACCCTAGTCGTCTCGCGCCTTTTCGTACTCTCACGCTATGTAATTAAACTGTTTCGTTTTATATTGTTTAATAAATTATTTCGAAATCAACTCTGCGTCATTTCACTAAGAATTCAACAGGTTATGAGTCCCAGTGCGTTCAACTGTGCTCGCGAACGTTTTCGTTTAGTTTTTGAGTGAAGTGAATCGTGTTCGGTTTTCCAACGTCAGTTCCGTCGTCGTTGCGCCCGGTATTCGTGGTTTTTGAGTTCGTCCGTCTCCGAAAATGGAATTTACCAAAGGTATTAAACCACTTCAGGGTGCGAAAGATTGGCCGTTTTGGAAGGACAGAGTTATGGATGTTCTTGAACTGTTCAACGCCGTCGATATAGTGGAGGGAACTCGAAAGAAACCCGTTCTTTCTGATACCCCTACTAAAGCAGAAAAAGAGCAGCTCGACGCCTTCAACAAAGCTTCGTCTCAAGCAAAGATCGTCATCTCCCAATGTGTTAGTGATGAGTTACATCAACGAATTTCTGGTAGGTTAACAGCAAAAGAGGCTTGGGACATTTTGGTAGCTCAGTTCGACAATAAGGCAGAAGATCAGCTATTTCGTCAGTGCCTTGACTTTTTCAACATGGAATGGGATGAATCAGAGGATGCCCCTTTGGTACTTACCCGTGTGAAAAATCAACATCGTGAATTCGCCGCCGGATTGAAAACTCGTAAGGTCGAAACTGTTAATGAGCTTCTTGAGTTGTTGTTTGTCTCCAAAGTCCTACACATCCTCCCTAAGCGGTTTGAGTCGTTCAAATCTAGCTACCTACTTATGAAAGCTAACGAAGTAAAGAAAATGGAGGATATTTCCTCAGCTATAATTCTTCACGAGCGTAATATTAACCCCCCATCAAAGTCTAGTGATGTTCTTTACACGAAAGATAAAGTTGGCCATAAAAATGATTCGAGGGGTAATCAGAACAAGACGAAAGCCGTTACAACCTGCAAATATTGTTCAGGTAAAGGACACTGGCTCAAGGAGTGTGTCAAGTGGAAGGCTGACGGTAGACCGCCGTATCCAGCTCGTGCTGGTTATTCCAACAAAACTCCATCGCATGGAAATAGGGGTGAACCAAGCTCAAATACGGTTGAGCCAAATTCGAAAATTGCTCTTATCTCGATAAGCAGTGATGTCAACGTCGCAACTACAAATGACACATGGTGGGTTGACAATGGTGCCACTCGGCATATCACCTCAAATTTGAACTGGTTCACGGCTTATGAACCCTTCCCTATAAGTTCGAATGCTTCAGTTAAAGCGGCTGGAAAAGAGGTGATCAAAGCTCTCGGCAGTGGAACTATTGAGGTCGTCAACTGCCATGGTGGAAAGTTGAACAAATTCACGCTAAATGATGTCTGGTATGTTCCAGAAATCTCACGGAATCTCGTATCTGTTCTGGCAGCTCATGACCGCAACCCAGAAAGCAAGTTTGAGTCAAATGACTCAGAATGTCATTTCAGCATCAACAATCTGGTTGTATTCAGCGGTACTCGAAATCCAGGTGGAACACTTTATCGTGCTTCGTTCCATGCTGTTCAACCGTCAGAGGTATGCGCCAATGTTTCTGAGGGTAACCAGACTCTCCAACTCTACCACCATCGCTGGGGTCACCTGGATAAACGTTACGTTCGTTCAAAACTCGAATCTGAACTTGGTATTAAGGTCCCCACTGACAAAGAAATCTGCGAGCCATGTCAGTTTGGAAAAACACATCGCCTGCCATTTGGCACTCGAGTGCCAGCATCTGTCCCTGGTGAGCTAGTATCAGGTGATGTCTGTGGGCCATTTGACCCATCATTTGGTGGGCGTCGTTACCTTATCGTCATAAAAGACCACTTTTCAAAGTACCGATATGCTTTCGTCTCTCGTGAAAAATCGGCCGTAAAGGATGCATTACGCGAAGTGTTAGCCAAGGCTCAAACCCTTGGTCATAAGGTGAGAGAATTCCTAAGCGACAATGGAGGTGAGTTTGACAATGACGAAGTACGGTCCATTCTCAGAGAATATGGAGTTAACCAGCGATTAACTGCTCCATATACACCTGAGCAAAACGGAGCTGTTGAACGTGAAAATCGTTCAATTGTTGAAATGGCTCGGACGTTCAAGTACGCTAATCCCGATGTAAATTTCCCAGCAGCAATTTGGGCTGAACTCGTCACAACAGCTGCATATATTCTCAATCGTGTGGGAAAGTCATCCGTTGCCAACAAATCACCTCACGAACTATGGCTCGGTCAAAAGCCTCGCATTAAGCATCTGCGTATCATCAGCTCTAAATGTTTTGTCCATCAACCTACACAGAAAAGACGAAAGATGGATAAGAAGGCAATTGTCGGATATCTCATTGGCTATGAAGGAGATGAAAGATATCGAGTTTATGTTCCTGAAAAGAGAAACGTCATTGTCTCACGGGACATTGTCTTTCTTGAAAAATTAGAAAATTGTAATAACCAACTACGAAAAACCTCAGAAGACTCACCAACTGAAAAGAGGGTTATCGAATTGCCTGCTACTATACCAGATTCAAGTGAAGATTTGGAAGACCACTTAAGCAATAGCTCTGAGTCAGAGTCTGAACCAGGCAGCCCTATCGTGACACCTCCTCAATCGCCTTCAAATTTGCCTCGAAGGTCCTCAAGACAGAAGAAGCCACCACCTCATCTTGAAGACTTTATTACCTCAAATTTTGAAGAAGTGTTCCTGACTGAAGACGTCCCATTAACCTTCAGTGAGGCAGTAGGAGGAACGAATCGTCCTGAATGGAAGTCAGCCATGGACACGGAAATGAGCTCGATGTACCAAAATGATGCATGGGAGTTAGTTGAGCTTCCCCCAGGAAAGAAAACAATCGACTGTAAGTGGGTATATCGTCTCAAGTGCAACCCTGATGGAAGCATTGATAAGTACCGAGCAAGGCTAGTCATAAAGGGATGTGCTCAACGACCCGGTGTGGATTATGGTGACACTTTCAGTCCTGTCACTCGATTGGAAGTTATACGAACTGTCTTGTCCATTGCAGCAGTGAAAAAGATGGTGCTTCGACAGTTTGATGTATCCACTGCATTCCTTTATGGTGATGTCGCTGAGGAAATTTATATGAAGCAGCCCGAGGGGTACAATAATGGCACTAGTAAAGTGTGTCGCCTTAAACGAAGTCTTTATGGACTTAAACAGGCTCCGCGTTGCTGGAACCAAAAATTTGATGAGTTCATGGTTAGTTTGGGATTTCAGCAAAGCCAGGAGGACCCTTGTGTGTACTTACGTCAAACACAAAATGGGAAAACAATTGTGGCTCTTTACGTCGATGATGGGCTTGTTGCTTCAACAAATGAGGCAGAATTGAACTTATTCATTGAAGAACTACGCTCCAAATACAAAATTGTAGCCAAAGAAGCGTCATACTTCCTGGGACTCGAAATTTCCCAGAAGAATGGAAACATAATGGTAAGCCAATCAGCATACATCAGAAAAATTCTCAGCCGATTCAACATGGAAGGATGCAACCCAGTTCTCACTCCCATGGAGAAGCTCACTGCACACACATCAGGGAAAGAAATCGAGTTCCCATACAGATCAGCAGTTGGTGCCTTATTATACGTTGCTCGTGGTACTCGTTACGATATTGCCTTCAGTGTTGGTGTACTTTCACGGCGGCTGGAGAATTTCACAGATGAAGATGTGGTTAGGGTGAAGCGTGTCATCCGTTATCTATCTGGGACAATTGATTTAAAATTGGTGTACCGCTGTGAGCCAGAGACACTTGAACTTCAGTGCTATAGTGATGCGGATTTTGCTGGATGTCCTGATACGATGCGTTCCACCAGTGGAGTAGTTGTTAAATATGCTGACGCAGCTATTACCTGGATCAGTCGTCGACAAGAATTGGTGGCTGATTCCACCTGTGAAGCAGAGACTGTTGCTGCTAATCTGGCATCAAAGGAAGTCATCTGGATTTCCAGACTTTTCAGAGAGCTGATAGGATTGTCTTCTCTTCCTATTTTACAAATCGACAACGAATCTGCTAAAAGACTCTCTGAAAACCCTGAATTTCATTTTCGCACCAAGCATATACAGCGAAAATATTTGTTCATTCGCGACAGAATTAAAAAGGGAATGCTGATTGTTGAGCACATTGGTACCGATCATCAACTTGCTGACATCCTAACAAAGCCAACACCTCGACCTCGACTTCAAGCTCTCCGTGAAGCCCTTGGTTTGTCCTAGAATACTCAGATCAGGGAAAGTGTTGAAGTATTGATCTTCATATTTTAGCGGCAAAGTGTCGATGTCAGTATCGATTAATCGATCGAGTTCCTGTAATCGAAAGTCATGTTTTTGTTTTTATAACCCTAGTCGTCTCGCGCCTTTTTCGTACTCTCACGCTATGTAATTAAACTGTTTCGCTTTATATTGTTTATTAAATTATTTCGAAATCAACTCTGCGTCATTTCACTAAGAATTCGTCCGGTTTTTATATTATCACACTCATAACAACTGAACAGACTATCAACAGAATCCCATTAAGGAAACATTAACTTTACTATATTCTTATAAGAGAAAGGAAACCTCTGAGGAAAAAACTCACTATGCGTTGATTATTCCGTCTAATATGTCCGTATTATAGGCTGTCTGAATCCGTTGTCCATCATTGGTTAACTTTAGTACACTTTTCCTACAAGTTCCGTAGCGTTTAGCAAGTGATTAACGAAATGAAGGCTCCACCTTATGGAAGGCAGATGGAAGGTGTTCAAAGAGACAAACGAAAGGTTTTATCGAAAGCAGAGATGTTTCAGTTAATTCTTGTAACAATTTAGTTGGCAACAGCACTGCTGGTAGAATGTGTAGGCTTATCTCAAAGAAAGACGATGATTCAAAAAGCTGCTCGACATTTTTAAAAAACGCCGATAGTGTCCATAAAAATCAATGCGTGTTATTGTAATGGAGAGCGGACCTGTGACATCAACAACTTTATCAAAGGAGGCCTCCCGGTATGACATCACTCCGATGGCATAATGTTCCACCAGGTTAATAAGGATTCTCCACACTATTTCTTCGTAATTCAATGCACTGCGTTCGCAATTACATATAAAATATTAGTTACCAGATGAAAAATAAGACCCTCAATTCACTCTTCGTTATTAAAATACTTATTTTATACCGTTGATGGTCAGCTAAAGTCATCCTAATTCTTGTCACAATAAAACATGGCTATGAGAAACTAAGTCCCACTTGCAGCCAAGCAGCTATTTCTGCCTACTCAGTAACTTCAAAGCTGA
>JAVIWC010004966.1:0-11103 GCA_031894815.1 Creontiades dilutus
CCAAAACCCATGGGAAGATGATCACTCGATTTTGAAGAAAATGAAATTTTACTTTTTAGCCGAATTTTATATTAAGAAAAAGGTTTATTACCTATGAAGTAGGTAATTTGAAAATTATAGCTCGACTTCATACTTAAAATAAGCTTAAATTTCATAAAAATGTGCTGAAAAATCGATAAAAACGAAATAATCCGGGAAAATTTAAACTCTTGGTTTTAATTGAAAAATATTATTCAAGATAACTTGTTTTCGAAACGAAATGAATAGCGAACAATTGATTTGTCAAGATGAGACATATAACTCATTTTATCAACTTAGTTTAACATGAACGTGATAAGATAGGCAGCTAATGGTCATACTGCATGACTGGGATTTCATTGTTATTCGTATGTTTACAGGGGAAACGACTCGCGGTATTTTCACAACAACCTGCGGATGAACGGAGAAGATTTCGACTTCTGTGGTGAGTACCTACCTACCTACCCAGTATTTCGTACTAAGTAAGATTTTATCGTAAAACGCGACTCACCTATCTGAAAGTGGCCCATAATTTTGTAAATTTTGAAGAAATCGACCCCTCGTTCCTCACTCTCTCTTCTCTCTCTCTCTCTTTCTGGTCTCAGAACACGACTGATTTCGTTATTTGTGTGAAATTCCATCCCTGAGAGAGAAAATCGTTGTGAAAAGAGACGGAACGTCGAGTGCATGTGTGGCTTCATCTTTAAAGTTACCGGGAATTGTGACGCTACTAATTGTCTCACAACCGACCGAAACTCAACAATCCATATCAACTGATCTTATTCACCGGGCAATGACCAAAATCATAATATACAGGGTGGATGGGGATCAGTGTGAAATTTTTTTTCGGGTAAAACTACATCGAAAATGGTAGAATGCCGCCAGAGTGAGGGTCCTGTCTCAGTCCATTGGATAGTTATAATTTTTTTAGTGCTTTCACGGTCAACTCCAACCTCACGTCATGAAATCGAGTTTTCTGGAACACTGAAGCGTCCATTTTAATTTTATTATACATTTTCGGATTCAGCATTAAATTTCCTATAAAATAAACATAATTTCAACCTTATAAAATTTCGATAACTCTGTTCATGATCGCAGTGAAAGGAAAAATTTGAAATTTTTCGATAAAATTCGAAACAGAGCCGACTTTCCAAAAATAGGCCAAGAAGTTGTCAAATCTCATAAAAACTTCCTCGTTTCATAAGCTTTCAAACGGTATACTCAATTTCAGGATTACGACATTTTTTCTTGGAGAAATTAAGTTTCAAGTACAAAAAAACCAAGGTGGGGGCGTCAATCTTGGTAGGGAAGGGGGTGCAAGGAGTTGACTCACGTTCTCATTTCTTTCTGTTTCTTTATTCTTATTTTCTGTTAAAAAAACCTGCAAAGTACAACAAACAAAAATGAATTTAGGTTAACATTTGTTCGAACTGACGTCCCCTGTTACGAATGCATGACCTAGCTCGTTTTCGAATAGCTATCACAGTAACTGAGAGTGTTAACTTCTCGTGAAGTTTTTGAGCTGCTGCTACAATTTTCCCCCTCAACTCTTCTTCTGTGTTCACTTGCGTTTTGTTGACTACTTGTTTCAAAAATCCCTAAACGAACCTGAGTAACTCCTTGCCTTGGGTTCCGGGTAAGAGTGACCAAGTAGCATTTTTTCAAAATGAGCTTTTTTTGTCATTCCGGTACTAAGGAACGTTGTCTACTGTGTGTTGTGGCTAAGAACGTTATCTTCAAACTGATGTGTAAGAAATACTTGAAAATAAATTTTACCTGCAAGACCCAAAGAGTTTTATGCGACCAAATGGCATTTGAACTCAACCACAAAACACGAGATGGATTATAAATGTACTGGTGCATGTAAATGTTATCAATTGCCATTTGATCACTTTTACTGTGTAGGATTCGTAAGATTGCATAGTGGGCAGGTGAAAATGACCTATTACAGTGATAGGTAATGGATAACCTTTTCTAACAGAAATAGGTATATCATTGTTGTTTAGATGCTTGGCAACACGATAAATTAACGAAAAAAACTATTCAATCCCTCAATTTCATGTAACTATGCGACTTTTTTTTTTCGAAGAATTGAATTGACCAAGTGAGTAAAGCTTGAAACTCCAGGCAGGTAAAAATGATCAAATAGAGTTTTCCGAATAAACAGCTCTTATTTAATCTGAAGCGAATTTTGAAGCACGATATGAGAGGAGGGCACTAGCTAACTACCTACAGGATAAAGAAAAATCGAAACATAGTCGGATGAGACATCACCAGTGTTCGTAAGAAGAAAATAGGTGAAACTTCAGATCGCTCCCCTGTAAAATTTTGCAAATGTTACTTGGTCACTTTTACCCGGAACCCCACTTACAGATTCTGTAACACTATGTTTCCCTACATTACCGATTTAGAAATATCGATATAATAGAACCTAAATATCCCATCCCCTGAAAGAGTAAATTTTCGTCACACACGTAAAATCCAATGGAATAGAAAATTGCGACCTCGTTAAGTACAACCAATTTGAAGAAATCCGACTGATTCCAATACTCATGGAACTTGGTTCTCCTGAAAGGGGCATAAATATAGTATTCATAAATATATATTCTGTGCTGAAAACACTTTTTTGAGCGACTACGGTGGTTAATTTTTGAAAAATGCACCGAAAAAGTCACCAAAAATGACAAAACACTGCTGAAAGTTGTCAAAATTATACTTTTCAGCTGAATTTTATTAACAGAACAGTTGATCAACTATGAACTAGGTCATTTGAACGATAAAGCTCAAACTCATATTGGAAATTAAGATTAAATTTCTTAAAAATGTGCTAAAAATCGATAAAAACGAAAAAAAAAATTCGAGAAAATCCAAAATCTTTGCTCGAAAGAAGATTATTATTTAAAACAAGTGTTTTCGAAACACATTTGAGGATCTCGTTTCCAAAGGTGCTATATCCGATTTGGTCATGTAGTAGAGAAATTCAAGGAAAACAACTACAAGCTGAAAACCAAAGTCAAAAGACTTTTTTTTTAAATTTATTTTGCATTTAACATCAAAAATTTCGCAAAAAGAAGCGAATTAAATTAAATTTCATAAAAATGTGCTGAAAAATCGATAAAAACGAAAACAACCCAGGAAAATGTATTGGTTTAATAGAAGAAAATTATTCAAGACGTCTTGTTTCCGAAACGAAATTGATAGCGAACAATTGATTTGTCAAGATGAGACATATAAATAATTTTATCAACTTAGTTTAACATGAACGTGATAAGCTAATTTGTGAAAATTCTCTCGTATGGTCATACTGCATGACATGGATTTCATTGTTATTCATATGTTTACAGGGGGAACGACCCGCGGTATTTTCACAACAACCTGCGGATGAACGGAGAGTATTTCGACTTCTGTGGTGAGTACCTACCTACCTACCTACCTACCTACTCAGTATTTCGTACTAAGTAAGATTTTATCGTAAAACGCCACTCACCTATCTGAAAGTGGCCCATAATTTTGTAAATTTTGAAGAAATCGACCCCTCGTTCCTCACCAGGGGTTAAGCCCCCTTAGTTTTGGTCCAGAACACGACTGATTCCGTTATTTGTGTGAAATTCCATCCCCTGAGAGAGAAAATCGTTGTGAAAAGAGACGGAACGTCGAGTGCGGTTCATCTTCAAAGTTACCGGGAATTGTGACGCTTCTAATTTTCTCACAACCGACCGAAACTCAAGAATCCACATCAACTGATAGTATTCACCGGGCAATGACCAAAATCATATACCAAAATCCTATCACCTTCGCTTCCTTCACTAACATCGTGTTTTTCATCTCTCGCTCAGTAATATTATACCAAATAAAACAGCTATCATTGAAACTGATTATACCGTTGAAAAGAGTATTGTACGAAGCAGTTTTTTATGAAATTTGACAACCTCTAGGACCAATTTTGTCGGAGAGGCTAATTTATGAAAATTCATCATAATTCTAGATTCCTGAAAAAATTGATTAACATTAATTTGTTTTGTAATAATTGAGTATAAATCAAGTTGAATAACTCCGAAAATGGTCCATTCATATAGTTAATTTAATGCTGAATTCAAAAACGAGGTAAAAAATGGAAATAAGTGAGAAATTGTTGTTTTATGACGTAGGGTCGGGTCCACCTAGAGAGGAGGACAAACCTCCCGGAATAATAAAATAACTTCAAATTTCAGCTTTTAAGGTTGATTGGAACAGAAAATCCTATATCACGTAAGATTCAAGATGACAGTTGAGGAATATTCGCTCTGATTGTCATGCTACATAACGGGAATTGAATGTAATAATGTTTGCAAAGTTACACCCGAATACTTCATTTGAGGAGCTCATTTTCAAAAAGGCACACGTCCAAATCTGGGAGAAAACTTTTTTTCTCAATTTTCTATCTCTGAATATGAGTTGAATCAGATCCTCCTATCATTTCCGAACAAAACAGAACGCATCCACGTCGATTCCGGGGCTAAAGTTATGTGTTTGCACCAAAAGGTAACAAATCCGTCCCCTACATTTTTGCTTCCGAGTCTACCAAGGTAGCGGAAGCATTGTTTTTACTTTCGGAATGTGAACATTTTTTTGTCTCCAAAATCAAAAATTCCACTCGCATTTTGCGTTTTAGACCTTTCTGAGCAATTTTGGTTCCGTGTCTGTCTGTGTGTCTGTCTGTCTGTCAGCAAATCCTTGTTACGGGCAAAACTAATAGATGTTAACATAGAGGCCACTATTGCTTCCGAGTCTCCAAAATCAAAAATTCCTCTTGCATTTTGCGTTTTAGACCTTTCTGAACAATTTTGGTTCCGTGTCTGTCTGATCTTTCTATCAGCAAACGTGAAATCCTTGTTACGGGCAAAACTACACGAAGTTATTGTCCGATTTTGATGAAATTTTCAGGTATTGTTCGGTTTGATGTGTAGATGTTCCCCTATGAGTTTCATGACCTCCGGATCAATAGTAGCCTCTGCGCATCCGCAAACGTGAAATCCTTGCCACAAGCATAACTCAGGGAGTTCTTGACCGATTTCGATGAAATTTTCATGGATTGTTCGGTTTGATGTGTAGATGATCCCCTAAAAGTTTCATTACATCCGGATCAATAGTAGCCTCTGCGCATCCGCAAACGTGAAATCCTTGTTACTCGCATAACTCCGGGAGTTCTTGACCGATTTCGATGAAATTTTCAGGCATTGTTCGGTTTGATGTGTAGATGCTCCCCTATAAGTTTCATGACCCCCGGATCAATAGTAGCCTCTGCGCATGCGCTAACGTGAAATCCTTGTTACGCGCATAACTCTGGCAGTTCATGACCGATTTCGATGAAATTTTCAGGGATTGTTCGGTTTGATGTGTGAATGGTCCCCTATAAGTTTCATAACCCCCGGATCAATAGTAGCTTCTGCGCATGCGCAAACGTGAAATCCTTGTTATACGCATAACTCCGGGAGTTCTTGACCAATTTCGATGAAATTTTCAGGGATTGTTCGGTTTGATGTGTAGATGGTCCCCTATGAGTTTCATGACCCCCGGATCAACAGTAGTCTCTGCGCGTGCGCAAACGTGAAATCCTTGTTACGCGCATAACTCCGGGAGTTCTTGACCGATTTCGATGAAATTTTCAGGGATTGTTCGGTTTGATGTGTAGATGGTCCCCTATGAGTTTCTTGACCCCCGGATCAATAGTAGCCTCTGCCCATGCGCAAACGTGAAATCCTTGTTACAAGCATAACTCCGGGAGTTTTGGCCGATTTCGATGAAATTTTCAGGGATTGTTCGGACTTTTTAGGTATATTTTATAGTTTGTTCAATAGTTGAACATGCCTACCTTTATTTTCTCAAGTTATGCTCCTGCATAACAATAAATTTACCCTAATTCAATATTTACTTCGCCTAATTGAACGAAGTTCTTTAGTCAATAATAATTTTCAATGATCTATACAGTCATGTTATGGATACGAGGAAGCTATGTGCCACACCCACTTGGCAGACGTTTTTGAAAGCCTGTTTAAAAGCAAGCTCCTCATTTGTCGTTTATTCTCGATATTCTCGTACCAAATCTTTTTCTTTTCGGGAGAGCTCGGGGAAGACGCCTTCAGCTCTCCAAACCCAATTTCACGGATAGTTAGAGGCCGTCCGGACGTCCGGCCCGGAGAGCAACACTCACACGCCCGACTTCGGACTTCGTGATAACGCAACCGTCCGTCGGCTCGGTGGTCGTGTAAAAAGGATGTCGTTTCCTGTGTGTTTGCCCCTAATATCTCCCCCTCCCCTCCTCTCTCCACTTCCCCTCCTTTACCGCCCCTCCCATCTCAGCTGTAAGATCTCTTGTTTTCTCTCTGTTTTCTTTTGTACGCGTCTTGGGCGAATGACGTCGTTTTTCCGAACCGTAAAAGCAAAAGGAAAGTGCGCATTCACGAACGAGACGCAACGAATGAACGAATTTATGGTGAATGTGTTGGAACATATGACGTAGTTTTGGTTTATTATTCAATAATAAACCATTGTAATCGCTCTTGAAAAAAAGAATTTTAACACCCCTGAAAATTTCATGGTTTACGTTTCAAAGGGTGTAGAATCCGAATCTGCAATAACAATTTTTACTTCCGTTTTTTCCCAAACGGCTGGAGCAAAAAATCTGAAATTTTCAGGAAAATCCATCTTGGTCCGACGACGCCCCAATTCTTGAGCCAGCTCTCTCACTCAATTTAAAGTGCCCTTTAAGGGCTGTCAAAGTTTTGTAAAATCCCTAAAAACCTCAAAACAAGTCGAATCGGCCTAAATATTTATCTATTTGAAGAACATACCATGAGGAATCGAATGAGACCTTCCCCACGTCCGTAGGTCAAACCATTTCCGATGTATGGCCCGATTTATGGTGCCAACATTTGCGTTTTTTGGTTTATTATTGTTTGTTTGCAACCTAGTGATGCCGAGTGATGTAGTGAATGTTGATACTGGAGTGATAGCCGATGTGGATACTTGTAGTTTATAGCCGATACACGGGTTGAAGCATTCTGATATGTATGAAACGCTGATAATATATAGGTAAATATTATTACTGGGGATTATTATTCAATATTACTACTGGGGTAAATAAGTATTCTTTCACTGGGGTATTCATTTGAGTTGCATTCATGATTTGAATTTCTACTAAGCTTTGGAGTGTGCGTGTTTCATAGGTGATAGAGCGATTATTGAATTTCAGGAGATATGCATAGAGCACGTAAATCCGTTTTCAACCAAAATATGTTCTATGTATAGATTGATCAGTTGATCATAGAAATTTCATGAACGCAAGCCAATTGAATAATAAACCCCAGTGAAAAATTTGCAATTATCAGAATGCTTCAACCCGTGTATCGGCTACAAAGCCTTTTAGGAGTTCACTCCAGTATCCACATTACTACATCACTACGTCACTAGGTTACTGATATCAAAACAAAAATAATAATAAACCAAAATAACGCAAATGTTGGCACCATAAATTGGGCCATACTTCGGGAATGGTTTCAGCTAAGGACCTGGGGAGGGGCTCATTCGATTCCTCGTGGGAAGTTGCATTCACTTTTTTGAGGTTTTTGAATTTCTACAAAACTTTGACAGCTCTTAAATGCAGTAGATACTGAGAGAGCTGGCTGTGTGTCAGTTTTTTTTCTACATCAGTCGAATAATACCATTGGCTAAATTTATGATTTTTTAATTATTTAGATGATTTGGGTATAGTGATATAACGCACGATTTTCGTTGTTTTCCTCAAAATTCAGGTTTTAAAATTTTAAGGGACTCTGATAAATTATAGATGTTTTTATTAAACCCCAGTGGGGGGTATTGAGGTTCAATAAAAAAACTGTAACCTAGTGATGCGAATTCTTTCACGGGTTGAAGCATTCTGATATGCATGCTCCGTCTTACGAAATTTATTTTCAAATAGAATGTTTTTCTATTGGCTTGGAAAAAACGCGCAAATTCATTCATGTTTATTATTCAATGATTCATGATTTACGTCTAATAAGCTTTGAGTGTGGAGGTGATGAGATCAAATATGATCAACTGATCAATCCAAATAGGTATTTTGGTTGAGAACAGATTCACGTGCTCTATGCATATCTCCTGAAATTCAATAATCGCTCTATCCTTTGAAACTTACAAGATGTCTAGATTGGCAGTTATATTTAGATTATGAATGTACTCTCGGTTTAATAATTATGTACAGTTCAGTGGCGTAAAAGTTCTATGTGAAAATGATGGAGTTATCTGTTAGAATTAGGAAAGTTTTCGGTTTTTTTTTCCAACTGACGTGTTGCTTTGGACAGTTTATCTCTTAATAAATGGTTCAGTTATTTCGGAGGTGAGATATGCTAAAACGGGCGATTAGAAAAAAAAACACGTAGGGAGCCATTAGCGGTGATTACACGAGTGGGAGGGTACATAATTTATGATTAAATGTTTCCCGAGGGGAAAATTACAGTACGATACGGGCAGTTGGGCCTTCAACCGGGCAGAGACGCTTTTGAAATGGAAAAATGCGATGGACGTCGAGGTGATGAATAACGTAACGGATAGACCCGCAAATTAATACGCGGCCGGTCGCTACTGGATACCTTCTTAATGTGGCAATTTCTACTGGGTGCTGGAGTTGTAATACTAAAGCTACGGAGTACCTACCCAATGTAGATGTAGAAGAACTTGTCACCGTAACATCGAAATTTACGACCGATCAAAATTAAACTTGTATATCTTTGTGATTATCCCACCTTAATATAGTGGTTTCAATCGAATCGTTTTGCTCCTAATTCCCTATCCCTAACTCACATCTTTACTGAGCAACAAATATAAACAATGGATTTGACCAAACCGTTTTGCTTCACATTCTCTCCGATCACTACTAGCCAAGTATCCATGTGCTCAATGTGGCCATCTCTACTGGGTGGTAGCATTTTAATACTTTCAATACCTTCTAAGTGGTTCTCAAATCTCGTCCTTCAATACACCATCCTTCAACTCGCATCTTTACTAACCAACATACAAGGAATGGAATTAATCAAATCGTTTGGCTTTATAATAACTCTAATCATTAGCAGAAAGTAGATACCCAATGTGGCAATCTCTACTGGGTGGAAGAGGTGTAGCGTTCATTGTATGCATAAACTTTGTTCTCCCTATACACTCAACAACTCCCATCTTTACTGAACAACTTATAAACAATGAAATGATTAGAATCTTTTGGCTTTATAATCCCTTTAACCATTAACAGTAGGTACCTATCCAATGTGGCAATCTCTACTGGGTGGGAGATGTGTGGCGTTCAAATGTAATCATGAACTTTGTTCCCCCAATGTACCCACCAATTTCATTCTTTACCAACAAATATAAACAATGGATTTGACCAAATCGTTTGGCTTCACATTCTCTCTGATTCCTACCAGCTTAGTATCCATGTGCTCAATGTGGCAATCTCTACTGGGTGGTGGCATGTTTAGGTACTTTCAATACCAATAATGGTTCTCAAATCTCGTCCTTCTACACACCCAACTCCCATCTTTAAAACCAATATATAACGAATGGAATTAATCAAATCGTTTGGCTTTATAATCACTTTAATCATTAGCAGCAGGTACCTACCCAATGTGGCAATCTCTACTAGGTGGAAGAGGTGTAACGTTCAATTGTAATCATGAACTTTGTTCCCCCAATATACCCAACAACTCCAATCTTTACGAACGAGCATGTGATGGATATGATTAGTTGGTCCTTCCTGATTTTAGAATCCGTCGTCTTGGACGATGAATAGGACGTTCTCAAGCGTTTGGGTCAAATATAAATTCTGCTCAATGGAAGGGGACCTTTCCGTCACCTCACAAACGTGAACAATTGATCTGACCAAACCGTTTGGCTTCACATTATCTCTGATTCCTACCAGCTAAGTATCCATGGGCTCAATGTGGCAATCTCTACTGGGTGGAAGGAGTGTAAAGTTCAATACCGATCATGAAATTTCGTTATCCAATACACCCAACAACTTCCATCATTACTTACCAATTTACAAACAATGAAATTATTAGAATCTTTTGGCTTTATAATCACTTTAATCATTAGCAGCAGGTACCTATCCAATGTGGCAATCTCTACTGGGTGGAAGAGGTGTAACTTTTAATTGTAATCATGAACTTTGTTCCTCCAATATATCCAACAACTCCCTTCTTTACGAACAAACAAGTGATGGATATGATTAGTTGGTCCTTCCCGATTTTGGAATCCGTTGTATTGGGCGATGAATCGGACGTTTTCAAGCGTTTGGGTCATTCTCTGAGCGTGGCGGAGTGTTATTCCCGCATTCTGCTCAATGGAAGGGGCAACTATACCTTTGTCACCTCATAAACAATTGATTTGACCAAACCGTTATGCTTCACATTCTCTCTGATTCCTACCAGTTAAGTATCCGTGCGCTCAATGTGGCAATCTCTACTGGGTGGAAGGAGTGTAACGTTCAATACCAATCATGGAATTTCGTTCTCCAATACACCCAACAACTCCCATCTTTACTTAACAATTTACAAACAATGAAATTATTAGAATCATTTAGCTTCATAATCACTTTAATTATTAGCAGAAAGTACCTACTCAATGTGGCAATCTCTACTAGGTGGTAGAGGTGTAAAGTTCAAGACCGATCATGGAATTCCGTTCTCCAATACACTCAACAACTCCCATCTTTACTGAACAACTCATAAACAATGAAATGATTAGAATCTTTTGGCTTTATAATCACTTTAATCATCAGCAGCAGGTACCTACCCAATGTGGCAATCTCTACTGGGTGGAAGAGGTGTAACTTTCAATCGTAATCATGAACTTTGTTCCCCCAATATACCCGACAACTCCCTTCTTTACGAACAAGCATCTGATGGATATGATTAGTTGGTCCTTCCCGATTTTAGAATCCGTCGTCTTGGACGATGAATCGGACGTTTTTAAGCGTCTGGATCATCCTCAAAGCGTGGCGAATAGTATTCCCGCATTCTGCTCAATGGAAGGGGCAACTATACCTTTGTCACCTCA
>JAVIWC010004967.1:0-10898 GCA_031894815.1 Creontiades dilutus
TGGGATTTCTGAAGCGAAGTACTGCTGAGTTCACGAGAGTTCATGCACTGACTGCCCTCTACACCGCTCTGGTGCGCCCAATACTGGAGTAAGTACTGCTCGGTCGTACGGTCCCCACTTTACCAGGTTCATAAGGAAAAGCTGGACATTGTGCAGCGATGATTTCTCCACTATTTAGGGTATAAGTTGCGAGTCCCATTCAATACCTATAGCTCCCAAGAAATGGCTAAGCGCTGTGCCCTAGTGGCCCTTGGGACCCATCAGGATGCATTGGATACGTGCTTCCTCCAGAACCTGGTAACTGGCTGCGTTGACTGTCCCACTTTGCCAGCTGAACTCAACTTCAACTCACCTGCATACCACTCTGTCACCTCTGTTTAGATCAGCATTCTCTCCAACAAACCACATAAGTCACCAACCCATCAACAGACTCCCTCGGCTGGCTAATCAACTCCTACTCTTCAACCCCTCCCTTGACTTATTCAGCAACCAATCCCCGAGGGCATTTAAATACCAGCTGTTTCACCAAGTTCTACAAGGTTGATTTATTTTAACTGTAATTCTATTTTTATTTCTTTACTCCATGTTTTACTTCACTCATCCACGATACCCACCCTGTATCATGACATCATGTGTTTGTTTTTCTGTATATGCAATTGGGCATTGTCTGTATTTCAAATACGAGGGTTGTTCGGAAAGTAAGAGTACTGGTGCTCTCACGGGATGGTGCCAATTTTCCCCCCCTAAGTTGGCTGCACTGCGTTGTAGGGGAGCATCTCCTAAAGAAATTGAGAGGTCAACCACCTCGCTAGTATGAAATCTCTGGTGTTGGTGAACGTTTGCGTGAACAACGCCAATTCAAAATCCCGCCAAGTGCGAGGTGCGCGCTGTTATCCGTTTCCTCGTTGCGGAAGGAAGAACGCCTCTCGAAATTATTTCGCGCATCAAAATCGTTTATGGTGAAGATGTCATGAACAGAACTAATGTTTACAAGTGGTGCCGTGAGTATAAGGAAGGAAGAACTTCTGTTCATGATGATCAAAGGAGTGGAAGACCTTCAATTTTGACAGACGAGTTGGTGCAGAAAATTAAGGAAACTGTCTTGGGAGATCGCAGATTGACTTTGGACGAAATGTCCGCAATGATTCCTCAGCTTTCAAGAACCCTACTGTACAAGACAATCACTGAAACACTAGGATTTCGAAAATTGTGTGCACGGTGGGTGCCGAAACAGCTTACTGAGGATCGCAAATTGAAGCGGATTGCCAGCTCCAAAGCCATTTTGGAGAGATTTGAAGTGGAAGGTGAGGCATTTCTGGACTCCATTGTGACAGGCGATGAAACTTGCACCTTAGTGGGAAACATTTTTCAACCGACCAGGAGGTTCAAAATGCTGTCATAAACTGGAGCAAGGAGGTGGAGGGAAGTTTTTATGACGAGGGGATTACAAAGCTCATTTCACGGTCGCAAAAGTGCATTGATTGAGAAGGCGATTACGTGGAAAAATAACTTAGATGTATGCCTGTAATACGCTGTTATTATTTTTTTTTAATAAAATTTTTGCAAAGTCTGGAAAAATTGAGTACTCTTAACTTTTTACAAAAACTTTTACAAACAAATCACTTTTTACTTCATGCAAAGTCGACCATTTGCTTCATGTACATATCTGTAATAAATATTTTTTCTTTCGTTCTGCACACCCTCAATATTCACTTTAGCTTTAGCATCCACGGAAATATTTATATATCTATCTACATCTCTATTTAGAAACAAATAGAAGCATCGGGCCATTATACAATGGCATACAAACAATTCTTATCATCTTCCTATTATGAAGACGGTAACCAGTTGTGGGATCTTCCTGTAGAAATAGTTTATTAATAAAATTAACTACTTACTTTTCTACTAATCCACTTAATGCGATGCAAGCATTTTCGGCAGCGTACGAGAACGATTGCTGCGGGTGAGCCAATCGAACAAATTCGGCCAAGTCAGCCACGCTACATAACGTGTTGGATAGATCGTCAAAAGCGTCGACTATCTTGCGTTTCCTGTAAACCAATCGGGTGGGTACAAAATCATTTCTAAACCAGATCGAAGAGAGACGAATCATTAACTATACGATGAATTTGGAATAATTTGTATCATTTCTAAGGATTCTCATTCAGAATCTCTTAATTTGGAGCGTTGTATCTGTTTATTCATCTAGAGACGTTTCGTCCCGCAGCGGGGACTTCCTCAGTCTAACTATGTGTAACAACTAGCATACTTGAGGCATTGACACGTTGGTGGCACCACACATATATTGTTGTTGTTTACTCTTAGCTCTGTATTTTGTGTCAAGCTTTCCACTCCTGCCTGTCCATGTATTCAGGATGGTCATGGTATAATTTGCTCAGTTGTTAATTTACAACTACGTCAATTATATAAATAACTGTTTTAAAAAATCAAAAATGGGGAGAGGAACTGCAGCTTATCATACACTGATTTGGTAACTAGAACTAGAAAGATCGAGAAAATTGGTTGATAAAAGGAGAGATGGTAAACGGTAGAAAACGTACTTCGCTTTAATTTTAACCTTAACAGGTGCATAAAAGTGGTTATGAGATGTGACATCTATTCTCCATCATGGTTTCACCATATCGATGAGTTTTATCCTGGTTTTTTGATGCAAGTTTCTGGCGTTGATGGTAACACAGGTCTGGGTGTGATCAAAACTCCCATCCGTGGTGACGATGCGCTCGGTTCCAAAATCAGGCAGTTCAGAGGATAGCTTCTCACTTACCGATGGCTTCAATAGTTAGTTGGTCTTCAAGAAAGAAGATTACTGATAGGTACCTTTGTGTAACACTTTTGTTAATAGGTATTTCTCAAAAAGAGATCGTAAGCCGGTCATGTATTGAATTTTACTGCTCAGCGAGAAAAAAAACGCTTTTGCGGATGGTGGTGGGTTTTCAGTTGATGTATTCATGGAACCGGCTCCTCTTTATAACATGGACCCGGAAGGAGGTGTTTGAGATCCACAAACTAAAATACACTCGGCCGCACCATACTCCCGGCAGTTTTGGATCGACAGTCACAACATAAACACATAACAGCAGTAGCATGAAGGTGAAATGTTGAAATAACAGCAATAGCACACAAGAAGCAACCAAATGACAGCGATAGTACAAGATATGATTCGATATGATAACAGCAACAGTGTAAGATATGATAAGATAGAATGACAAAGATAGTACGAAATATGTTAAACAACAACAAAAGATAAAGAATAGTATGAACGATGATTTAGGTAAGTACTCTGCATTTGATAATACACCCAATAAGAATCATTAATTGACATGTAATGGAACAAGGTTTATGATCGAGCGCTTATATGTACCTTGATAAGTCTTAATGGTTACCACTCGAACAACGTGGTCTGTACCTGGATGTACATCTGTCACTCGAGCCAATGGCCAACGGCCAGGTGGAGAATTAGAGTCTTTGAGCAACACAATATCTCCTATTTTCAAATTAGGGGATGATTTCGACCACTTGAGGCGGGACTGTAGAGAGCTCAAGTATTCTTGTTTCCATCTGGTCCAAAAGTGTTGAACTCGCTCTCGAAGAAGCTGCCATCGATTAAGACGGTTTAGAGGTATTCCTTCAAGATCATGTTCTGGGAGTGCGTTGAGAGGTTGGCCAATTAAAAAATGACCTGGAGTCAAAACTTCAACATCATCAGGACTATCAGAGAGTTCTTGCAGCGGCCTTGAGTTTAAGATACCTTCAACCTTGATGAACATGGTGTTGAGTTCATCTCGGGTGAAGGGTTGTTGTCCAAACTCCTTATACAACAAGGTTTTAACTTGCTTAATATGAGATTCCCAACTGCCACCCATATGAGGAGAGGCAGGGGGGTTGAAACTCCATTTCACTTTTAAATGAGTAGTGTGATCCACAATACCTTTCTGAGTCTGATGGTTAGTGATCCAATCATAAACTTCACGAAGGTAAGAAGAAGTTCCAACGAAGTTAGATCCACAATCAGAGTACACATGCTCTGGTAAACCTCTCCTTGAGGTAAAACGATCGAAGGCATCCAAGAATGATTCAATGGTTAAGGCAGTTGCAAGCTCCAGATGAACAGCTCGCGACGATAGACATATGAACAAACAAAGGTAAGATTTTTCATAACTGGATTTGCGATGATTGGATTGACGGCACAAGAAAGGTCCAGCATAGTCCACTCCACAGTTGAGAAATGGTCTGACACAGCTGAATCGAGAACGAGGCAGATTACCCATATAAGGGTAGTTGGTGGCGTTAGAAAATCTAATGCAAGTAACACACTTGGACTTGTGAAGTCTTACTAAGTTTCTGGCTCGTGGCACCCAAAACTGTTGCCTCAGAAAAGCAAGCATAGCTGACGGTCCTGCATGGAAGTTAGATCTATGTATATGATCAATGACTATATGAGTTAAATGACATCGGTCAGGTAGCAAGATAGGATGTTTGTGGTCCAGAGACAACGGAGCATTAACTAAGCGGCCTCCTACACGAAGCAAGCCATTATGATCAACAAAGATTCCAAGTTTCCTCAAATCAGATGACAATGAGTCCCTTTCATTCTTGAAGGCTTCAGGATGGTAATGATGTTGCACTAATTTGATACAATGTTGTCTAGCACCTTCAAATTCAGAAGAACTGATGGCTCCAACACAACGTTTCTTACGTTTGCGTTTAGGAATACGAGAATTACAAATAAATCTCTTCACATATGCCAATACTCTAATGAGTTTGAGAAAAGAGGAGAAACGTTCGGTAAAATCAATAAATTCTTGATGCCTATAGACAGCTGCAAGGGTTACAGGTTTGGGTAATTTTAATTCAGGAAGTTCAACAGTAGAGAGTGTTTGAGATAGAGGCCACTCCTCAATTGGCCCACTACACCAACTTGGTCCAGACCACCAGAGATTATGGTTTTCTAAACATGAAAAAAGTACACCTCTCGATCCAACATCCGCAGGATTTTCGATGCCTTTGATATGAAACCACCACTCACATGGCGTAATTTCCAACACCTGTTGAACCCTATTGGCAACGAATGTCATGAGGCTATGGGGTGGAGTGTTCAACCACGCCAATACCACAGTTGAGTCAGTGAAACAAAAGGTCTTACTTATCTCAAATCTCTTAACTATAGGTTCAAGTGATTTAATCAGTTGTGCTAATAATACTGCACCGCAAAGTTCTAGACGAGGCACAGTCAAGCTTTTCAATGGAGCAAGCCTTGTCTTGGCTTTCAAAAGTGATAACGTAGAGTATGAACCTTGAGTTGATCTAAGAAACGCGACTGCACAGTATCCATCTTCGGAAGCGTCGCAGAAACAGATAAGCTGATAAGTAGTAGAAGTTTTAGGTAGAACACGAGGTATTGATATACGGGCAAGAGAAGGTAGGCTGTTAACAAACTCCATCCATTGGTGCTGCACTAAATTGGGAACAGTGTCATCCCAACCGATCCCCAACTTCCAAGTTTCCTGCAATATTTTCTTAGCAAGGAAAATAACTGGAGCCAGATATCCCAGTGGGTCAAATAATCTGGCTATTGTAGAAAGAATGATTCGTTTAGTGAATCCAGCTTGAGGTTGAATAACATCATAGAAAAATACATCTCGGATTGGATCCCAACTCATACCCAAAATTTTAGAACTTGCACCCTCCTCAATACACAAGGAAACAGGTTGTTGTACGGTTGAATCCATGGTAAACAAATCAGGATGATTGGTGTTCCACTTACTTAAATCAAAACCTCCACGAGATAATAGAGCAATCAGATCTGACCTCAATGATGAAATCTCCTCAATAGAATCAGCACCAAAGGCAAGGTCATCAATGTAGGTGTTTTCAAGCAGAATCTTGGCAGCAGCAGGGTATTCCTGACCTTCATCCTTGGCAAGTTGATGCAAAACACGTTGAGCCTGAAACGGTGAACTGGTGAGACCATATGTGACAGTGTTCAACTCATAAAATGTTAATGGATCAGAAGGCTGAAAACGCCACACGATTTGTTGGTATTTCCGATCATCTGGATGAACCAAGATCTGCCTAAACATCTTAACTGCATCGCATAGAATGACATACTTGAACCGACGGAAATTCAAAATTATTGTCCCTATATCTGCTTGAAGCTTTGGCCCTGTCAAGAGATGCTGATTTAAAGAACCAGAAGGAGTTCGGAAACTGGCATCAAATACAACACGCAACTTTTTATTGCCCAAACTGTCAGCCTTAAATACGGGGTGGTGTGGTATGACATATGAAGGAGGGATCGTTGTAGGGTGCATGTGCCCTAAATCCAGGTATTCCTGCATAAATGCAGAATATTCCAGCTTTAACTGTGGATTTTTCCGAAACTTCGCTTCTAACGCATGAAATCTACTGATTGCTTTGCTGACATTAGGTACAATTATTGGTTGAGGAGTTTTAAAGGGGAGGGACACCATATATCTCCCTGATGCAGTACGTTTATAATTATCAACAAAATGCCTCTCAGCCTTTTCATTTTCTGGGGAAATGGTTGGTACGAAATTTGGTTCCTCAATTCTCCAGAAGCGTTCAATGAGATCAGTAGTAGTTGATAAAGATAATAATGCAAAAGAATGAGGTGAGTCTTCAGGGCATGAAAACCTCCCCATTACTGTAAATCCAAAGACAGTGTCGATGAGACGAGGACCATTATTATGAATGGTTATAGGTAAACCAGTCACAACATCTGTAAACAGATCTGCTCCAATAAGAAACGATATAGGCTGTGAATCGGTAAAAGATGGATCACTAAGATTATGTGATTTATAATCTTGCCAAATAGAAGAATGTAAGGGAACCTGAGGTAGTGGTGGAGTGATGGTTGGTATAACGATTGCTTCAGTTTCCAATAAGGACGCAGAAGACGGTGGTAAGAAAGCAACACTTACTTTGCCAGTGATGTTACGAAGATGTGAGGAGTTGACACCAGAAATGGTTCCGCGATATGGACGGGTTGATTTTCCCAGTTTCTTGGCACAATCCTGGGTAATAAAGGAAAACTGGCTTCCAGGATCCAGGAGACCTCTAAATTGCTGAGGTTGACCCTTGGAGTCCACGATACAAGCTCTGACTGTTCCCAATAGCACACCTTGTTGATTACCAGGTGAGGTACTGGCACCCACAAATGAAGGTTCCTGAGATGATGAGTTAGGTGAAACAGCCTGTTGATGATTAGATGTATTAAGGTCTGAAACATTAACCTTTGAGGTAAGATGAAGATCAGTGTGATGCCGCCCACCACATTCACGACAGCTGAATTTAGAGGAACATTCTTTTGTTTTGTGAAATAAATGTAGACAGTTTCTACAACCTGCAAAACCTTTCAAAAGCTCAAGTCGTTGAGAAGGAGTACACTGTTTAAAACGCTTGCAATCAGCAATGATATGGGCCTGTTTACAAATATAACAGGAAAGATTAGATGCATTGCCTGATAATTTGTCAGTTGGGTGAGATTCTTTAGAAATATTTTCATGAGTAGTGAGCAATGCTTGACTCGATGCTTTGGAAAACTTATTTGGGGATTTAACAGAGACATTAGGTTTCATGGGATGAGAAGAAGGTTTATAATAAGAGTTGGTTACCTCTTCAGACATCCTGAGCGCATGACATCTCTTTTGGACGAAATCACGAAGTTCAGAAAACGTTGGAAAGGTAGTATTAACCATTGATAATTCGAAAGCTTCCCTAGAACGAGGTTCAAGCCCTCGAAGTGCCAACTCACACAAGAGGTACTCTTCGAAATTCGGAATTTTAAGATTTTGTAAAGATGCAATGGTCTCTGTAACATTCGAAAGATAGAGTTGTAAAGCTTCCGAAGTAGGCTTGCCATTCACAGGTTTAAATGATAGAAGACGCTCTAAGTAAGTACAAGCTAGCTTCCTCTTGTTATCGTACATTATACCCAATGTTTCCCAAGCTTGATTAAAGTTGATGTCAAGAACGGGAATGTGTTTAATACAATCTAAAGCTGGCCCATCCAAGAATGAAACCAAGTAATGAAAGCGTTCTGCATTCGATAAATTATCTTCTCGTATGATTAACGATTCAAACATTTGTTTGAAAGTAGGCCAAAGGGAGATGTCTCCTTTGAAAGGTTTGATGTGGATTTTAGGAAGTATTGCACGTGATGAGGTAGTGGTAGACTGAGAGTTGTTGAAAGTTTGACTGTTAAGAACAGGTTGAGAGAAAAGCTGAACACCATAACCAATCCCATCATAATAATTGGTTTTTATCTGTTCTAGGAATGTAGAATCCGCATCTGTAGGAAAACTAAGTTTATGCTCTTCTGCATAATCTAACATTTCGTCCCATTTTGCCATAAATTTCTCAAACAACCTTTCTAGAGAACTATTCATACCCCTAAACACATTACGGTCGGAGAGTGAAGTGATTGATGCGAATCCCTTATTCCGAATTGCGATGATTTCCTCACCAAACGAAGTTAATTGTCGTTTCATTTTCTGGATACCCCGAACAGACACAGCAGGTGCTGACTCTACTGGAGAATTAAACATGATGATGGTAAATGTCAAGATACACTCTTACAATAACAAGGTATAAACGTTCAAATATAAAGACAAAGACAAAGTATTATCAAATGCAGGTTTAGAAACGAGAAATATTCAAAAATATACAAGAGCAAGAAAATATGAAAAGGAGGTACACAAACAAATTTACAAAAAGTACCTAATAATATAAATAGGATGATATTCAATAATACGCTTGTAAAGTTTCACTCTAAACAAGATTTTCAGTTGTTGGTAAATTGATATATAAGTGGACTGTATTTTAATGTTTTCACAAGGAAGGATTACGATAAATCCGGCTCGAATTGGGACCAATGAATCATACACTGATTTGGTAACTAGAAAGATCGAGAAAATTGGTTGATAAAAGGAGAGATGGTAAACGGTAGAAAACGTACTTCGCTTTAATTTTAACCTTAACAGGTGCATAAAAGTGGTTATGAGATGTGACATCTATTCTCCATCATGGTTTCACCATATCGATGAGTTTTATCCTGGTTTTTTGATGCAAGTTTCTGGCGTTGATGGTAACACAGGTCTGGGTGTGATCAAAACTCCCGTCCGTGGTGACGATGCGCTCGGTTCCAAAATCAGGCAGTTCAGAGGATAGCTTCTCACTTACCGATGGCTTCAATAGTTAGTTGGTCTTCAAGAAAGAAGATTACTGATAGGTACCTTTGTGTAACACTTTTGTTAATAGGTATTTCTCAAAAAGAGATCGTAAGCCGGTCATGTATTGAATTTTACTGCTCAGCGAGAAAAAAAAACGCTTTTGCGGATGGTGGTGGGTTTTCAGTTGATGTATTCATGGAACCGGCTCCTCTTTATAACATGGACCCGGAAGGAGGTGTTTGAGATCCACAAACTAAAATACACTCGGCCGCACCAGACACAAAATACAGAGCTAAGAGTAAACAACAACAATATATGTGTGGTGCCACCAACGTGTCAATGCCTCAAGTATGCTAGTTGTTACACATAGTTAGACTGAGGAAGTCCCCGCTGCGGGACGAAACGTCTCTAGATGAATAAACAGATACAACGCTCCAAATTAAGAGATTCTGAATGAATGTGGTCACTCCAATACCCACACCCACTATTAGGATTCTCGTTTCTTCCATGGATTGGGGAGTATTTAAACCAAGTTAACAATAAAAATCTACATGGAGTGACTGCAGTTCGACTAGCAAGGTGCTTCGCTCGTCGTTCATCTCCTGAAACGCCACTTTCGTGTCTACATTGTCTATTGGTTATGTACCTACATCAAGCACCTTAATAGATTTTTTGGCTGAAGTAGAGAATAGGTAACCCCGACCTCTTATCAGGCTCATTTGAACATGTATCGATGTGTACTTTCATCGATATATATAGGATAATATATCGATACCGCTGCCATGTATTATGGAATGATTTTCCCGACCGTTTTAGCAATAAAAGTATTTTTAATACGCAGAGACACAAGTGTTAACACATTCTAGCCTGTTTGTTCAACTGATGTATACTTTACTAGATCCGGATATTTTTTTGCTTTTCAGATGCGAGCGAAGCGAGTGCAAGCAAACTAGACAGAACACACATCGAAAGGGTGGACCTATATTGATAGGAGACATCGGGGGTAGAAATCGAGAATAGGGGGCCCCTTCCTGATAAGACCGTCGCTATATTGACAAACCCGTTGTCTCCTATCGATGTGTTCTGTCTAGTTTGCTGGACTGGATGATTGCTTCGCTCGCATCTCAAAAACACAATAATATCTAAATCAATCCTTCTCTTAAAGTATAGATCAGAATGTGGTAACACTTGTGTTTCTGCGTAATAAAAATACTTTTATCGCTATACTTAACGGTCGTGAAAATCATTCCATATTACATGGCAGTGGTATCGATATCCTATATAAACACCGATATATTCTTCTTATCAGAAGGGGCCCCCTATTCTCTACTTCAGACATTGGGTTTTTCAATATGGCGAAGGGAGGGGGTTACCTATTGTCGACTTCTACTGATTTTTAAAACTCTCTATTTTATAGGCTTCTCCAATAATCAGGGGTTGCCTGAGATCGACTGGCGCCAGGAACGTCTATCCTCAACTTGAGAGTCATCCAGGTCATCTCATGGAGCGGACCACTCCTCCTTTCCATGTAACTCTCGGCCCACCCTTCTTCCTTCTGCTTTTTGGCGACCAGTTGAGGACAATTTTAGGCCACCTCTCATTCAGCATCCGTTTTACGTGACCGTACCACGCCAAAGCCCCTCTCTCAATAACAGGTTCCTGCTGGCCGATGGTGTCCCAGATTTT
>JAVIWC010004968.1:0-11090 GCA_031894815.1 Creontiades dilutus
TTGGCCAATAACAATTGGTGCAGTCAGTACGACCCAAAACAATACTAAACAATAAACAATTTAATCCCTTTCGATCTACACGACTGAAAACACCGCATTCCCTGACGTAGCATATTCCACTCCCTCATTCACTCGAGTCAAACTCACACCAGGATGATGACCTACCCCAAGTCAACCGAGACGGCTGGTGTTTGGCTCCAGGGAGATGTTATGATATCGATGAGGTTTGATAAAATCGGCTTCTTAGTTGAACCCGGCTGGATGTCGAAACTAGTGGGAATAGAACCCCACTAGTGGAGTGGGTCCGTAAGCGTTAGAAAATGACAAAAATTAAGATTTAGGCGACTTTTTCTACTGAGTAGGATACCTCAAACAAACATTGCACATTTTGCATCTATGCACCTATAAAATTTAGTTGACAAAGTCTGAGGTATTATAAGGGTGATGCTCATTTAACGAGGTTTTGATTCTGACTAAAAAATTTTGTTCTCCTAAATTTATGATTTTTTTATTATACAATCTAGATGTTACTCTAATGGTATAGAGATATACAAGCACGCATGATTTTCGTATGCGTCCTCAAAATTCAGGTTTTAAAATTTTATAGGTAACGAGAATGGTATGTATCCGTGACAATGAGCTTTGTCAACCAAATAACGATAGAATTACGTAAACGATGTGTAGGTAATGATTGGATGAGACAAATATCTGATTTCAGTTTTTCCTGACTTTGTGCTAGAACAAGTATCACATTTTAATATTTTAGTATAATTTTAATACAGTTTTTAATTTTAATACATTTTAATAAAGTTTAGTATCAAATACCAAACTTGAAAAAAAAAAATTGTTTTAAACAGCCATGACGGCTTTTGTGTAGCCACAACAATGAAGTTTAAAATTGCCACGACAATGAGAAATCAACATTAACCTTCTGCAATTAAGAGTCTAATGAACACTAATAGAAATTGAAACTTGCATTAAATAGAGTTTTTACATCTCTATCCCAAAATGAATGCTAATCGAATCAATAAGATTTATTAAGAGTGATTTTCAAACCCATAACAATGAGAAGTATGAAACGTACACACCTGTTTTTCAAACGGCTAACTTCATTTTTGAGCCTCAACTGTATAGAAACGGCGGAGGCATGGTGTTTCCTCAAAGGGTAGTGAAAAAAACTTTGAATTGCCAAAAAATAAACTCATTTGAGAGAGCTACGATGATTTCCTTCAAACCCATGACAATGAGACAGAAAGTTTGGGACAAACTTTGAGCACTTGATTCGTACAGACTATCTAAAAGTTAGTTCCACATGTAAGCGCACTAACATCCAGTAACTAATAGTAAAAAAATACTTACTAGTTAAAATATGTCCGATAAAACGTACCTACATTGAGCGGATAAAATTTTGGATTAAGTTCAAATTCTGACTCACGGTCACAGAGATTAGAGGTACATTTCGATCAAATACAGGCATGTACGTAAGAGTAGAAGAACTTTATGACTTTCGCAATTTTTCAGGAGACACAAAAAACTGATTGGAGGGGATGCAAATGACTCAGTTGCTGTTTTTTTGGTATTTTTATTAGTAACCATGTGATTCCAGATAGGCAAGAATATTTAATTTGTTCCAAACAGAGCAAGCGAATAAATGCGTTAGATAGCTCAGGATATTTTCTGATAATTCGAATATAGCACATGATAACCGTTACAACAACGGATATATCGGATGAAATTTTGGGAATCCTGGACATAGCTCATGGTATCACTCTCTTTATTGGCGTTTAGTATTACTATTTAGCAGGGCGGGAGGGGGGGGGGGGATGAAATACCGAACCTAGTGAAAAAATCTTCTTAGTTTATTTCTTCAGGTACTCACATAACATTGTAAGGTGACTATTGCATTCTTTAAAAAAATGTTCAGTCTTTCCATTCACAATTTCAGTCTATTGACAGGGTTGAAACATTTTAACAAATTTTTTACTTTCAAAAATAATGCTGGATAAAATCAAAATATGATAACTAATCACTATCAAGTGAAATGACCTGAGCCTGAGCATGCTCAAAATGTTATCAATTTTACTGAAAAAATATTTTTTCAAACAAAAACGGAGAAAAGTTCCAAAAATTGGGATAACATCATCTAAGCTCACTGGTTTCGCGTTTTGTTTTTTATTATTTTCCTCCCTCCTTTACTGTGGTCTTTATCTTCATTCAGTTGTTTCTTCCCCTTTGCTCTGGTTTATGCTTCTTTCTTTTCTTGCCTTTTTGCTTCGTGGCGAAGAGATTTGTACTACACCTTGACATCGTATGGCAGTAACCTACAAAGGTATTGCAAGTCGTCATATTTATCATCACATTGGATGTGATCGAACGGGTGAGTGGATCTACCTTTGACCGTTAATCACATTATCATACTCAACATTTTGCTGGTGACGATGTTTCTATCAACGATAGGAAGAGGAAATCATAACAAAGAACGGGATGGATCAAATTTCACGATATCAGCAAGAACGGGAGACATTCAACAGTTGATTTACATCAATTCATTGCGCGGATGCCCACACTCAAACTTAAATTTCTAAGATAATGCCGTTTACATGATACATTCTACACCCAGGAAAAGAAAAAAGTTTTAGTTATGTAGGTTTTATTCTCTTTAAAAAAAAAACCTCAAATGTGCTTGAAATACACGTTTTTTGCATAAAATCTCAATTGCCTCAAAAAATTTCCCTCTAAAACCTACAAATTAAGTATACCATTGGAAAGCTGAGAGTTTTGTGCATTTTTTAAGCTTACAGGCTCAAACGTATCATTAAAATTAAGGGGGACTAATGAGCCATTAAAAAAAGAAGTGTTTTCAAAATTTGACAAAATTTACTTTTTAGGCTCATTTTTACCCTTTAGTTCCTTTTAAAAAATTATTATTAAAGACTGAGACGACAGATAATTTTATGCTCTTTCCAACGGAATACTTAGATTTGCAAATACTCTGAAAACGCCGGAGTTACGGCCGTTTAGTGACGTAAGTTCGAAAACACGAAAAAAATCTTAAAAGTGAAAAAACTCAAAAACAAAGCCCTTAAAAAAATCTCTAGGAGGCACTTTTTGTTGGAAACTAGTTGTAGAACACGTGTGCGAAGATTTTCGGATCATACGCTGTACACCCTGTATAGTCCACTAACATTGAAGCAAAATTCGTGGCAAAAAGATTAGACTCGTTTTCGTCAAAAAAATAATTCGTAGCATTGTGAGTGGCCATATTATACGCAGTGTAGTTATGAATAGCTAACTTCAATTTGTAGTACGCCCTGCTAGCTCTTATTAATGGCACAGTGTGTGGCAGTCTCCCTTCACAGCGCGCTCGGTATCTATTTCCTTATACATTTTATTTTGTAGCGTACACTTACTTTATAAATAATAAACTATGATTAAGCTCATTACTGCATAGTTTGATTTAAAAATCAATAATATTTACCTACTTACCACATGGAGAGAATCGATCCTCTAGTACACACGACTGATACCAGCCTATAGATAGCACCTGATAACATTAGGCTTTCAGATAGCTCATGATAGGTTTTTTGAGGTTTGCGCGAAATCTGTTGATATTTTTGGAAAACCGACATCGTAGATCGAAAGACCGCGAGATTTCGCTTCCAACGACATATAAATCTCATTTTGGCCAAAATGGAAGATAGCTCCTGATAGATCTTTGAATTCCAGGAGGCACACAAATATGATCAACTGATCAATCCAAATAGGTTTTTTTTGTCGAGAACAGATTCACGTGCTCCATGTATATCTCCTGAAATTCAATAATCGCCCTATGGACTGTGAAACTTTGGAATATTTTCCAAAGCTTAGAGTTCTCAATTCAAATCGTGAACGTAAGCCGATTGAATAATAAACCCTAGTGAAAGAATTTGCAGCGTTTTTTGGTTTACTATTGTTTGTTTGTAACCTAGTGATGCCGACAGCGTCGAGTTGTAGTGAATGTGGATACTGGAGTGATAGCCGATGTTGATAGTTGTAGTTTATAGCCGACACACGGGTTGAGGCATTCTGATATGTATGAAACGCTGATGATAAATAAGTAAATATTGTACAATATTATTAGTGGGGTAAATAAGTATTCTTTCTCTGGGGTTTATTATTCTATTGGCTTGCTTTCATGATTTGAACCTGTACTAAGCTTCGGAGTGTGCGTGTTTCGCAGGTGATAGAGCGATTATTGAATTTCAGGAGATATGCATAGAGCACGTAAATCTGTTCTCAACCAAAATACCTATTTGGATTGATCAGTTGATCATATTTGTGTGCCTCCTGAAATTCAATAATCGCATCACCTGTGAATCACGCACACTGCAATATCATTAGTGGGGTTTATTATTCAATTTTATTCATTTGAGTTGCATTCATGATTTGAATTTCTACTAAGCTTTGGAGTGTGAGTGTTTCACAGGTGATAGAGCGATTATTGAATTTCAGGAGATATGCATAGACCACGTAAATCGGTTCTCAACCGAAACACCTATTTTGATTGATGGCCTCCTCTACATCTGTCTACCGTTCATTTGATTTGAAGTTTTTTCTTGATAAATTATAGACATTGGGATAGGGGGTTATTGAGTTTCAATAAAAAACGCTGCAAATTCTTTCACTGGGGTTTATTATTCAATTGGCTTGCGTTCATGATTTGAATTTCTACTAAGCTTTGAAGTGTGCGTGTTTCACAGGGTAGAGCGATTATTGAATTTCAGGAGGCACACAAATATGATGAATTGATCAATCAAAATAGGTATTTTTGGTTGAGAACAGATTTAAGTGCTCTATGCATATCTCTTGAAATTGTCTAAATAAACATTCAATAATGAAAACAATGATAAACATACATTAATGACAGAACATAAAGATCAACAGTATCAAAAAAGTACTAAAAAGCGTAAACAAGGAACGAATGCAAATATTAAATTGTCTAAATAGTTTTATGGCTACAATTAGGACTTAATAGATGAGATTTTAACTTGGATAATATTGGAGATTATATTGGATAGTAATGATTTTTTTAATTTCTTTCTAGTTCTTTTGTATTTACTGCAATGGAAAGTAGAGAAACCAGCAAGATAACCATTGAAAAATCAAGGGCGGTCAATAGACAGCTGCGCGAGCGTGAGTCATGTTGGCGCGAACGCATGAAAAAGTTAATGCCCATATCGTAGAAATGCATTGCCAATAACTGAACATCGAAACTGAAAGCGCTGAGGTTCTCGGGCGCTGGGTCAGCGGCGCTGCCCGCTTGCCTCGCCGCGCTTTTTGAGAGAAAACTCTTCCACAGGACAGCGCTGGCCGCTTGCCTCGCCGCGCTTTTCGAGACAAAAACTCTTCCACAGGACGGCGCGGCTCGCGCCTGTTTAGGTACATGAAGGAATCGCGAGCCGCAGGGGCAGGCGTCGGGGAAACCACAGGCCGTGTCTTGGCTTACGTGGAAAACGAACGCGAGCGAGCTGGCCCATCGGGATCTGTTGGGGGGTCCGATCAATTGCGCCGCTTTTGATGTCAATTGCGCCGGAGGGGGTAGGTCAATTGCGCCGCTCAAACTGAACCTACCAGTAGGCGCCGTTAAACAATGCGATTCTATGGATGTGTCAGACGTAACGGCGCGGCACCGTGCGGCAAACGCTCACGCCGCGTGGTTTGATTTTCCTCGCAATCGCGTAATCGCGTTAACATTTGTTCACACTTTGTAGGTTAACCTGCTTTTGTTGAGATTATATCGTTCAACAATGACATTGCCTTTTAGGTGATCCCTTTTTTTTTTTTTTAATTTTATTTACACACATTACAAAAGTGAAATAGATACATTTATTGACAAAAAGTCAGCTTTCTCGTGCTACTCCCCGCACTAAGTAAGCAAATACACTGCTCGACAAAATTAAGGGATCACCTGAGAAAAATCGTGCTCGCTGGAATTGGGCGTCAAAAAGTATAGAGATCATTATTTCTCCACCGAATTGGATCTGTCGAAAAGTAGAGTAGTCAAGATAAAAAACCAGCTGAAGAACGAGGCGATCGGACATTCCTAAAGAAAATGACAAAAGAACGCTTTTTGTTTAAAAAAGTGAAAACGTCGTTTTAAAAAAAATGAGCTGTGGAGTGATCTCTTGACCAAAAATCAAAAAAGTATAGCTCATTGGAAAGCTCCATCTGTCCTCTTTAATATGCAAAAAAGAAATTTGAAATCAGTCGGATGGTTTGGAAATTAGAGTCAAAAATGTATCGAAAAACGTCGTTTCAAAATGCCTCAAGGCGGGACAAAATTAAGGGATCATTTGAAAAAAAACACACGAAGTCCTTCGAAAAAAGTTTTAATGAAATCAATTCATTCCACAAGGAACTATCCGAGGAATCATCGAGGGAATGCCTCGAAGAATTGAAGCATTAATCAACGCAAGAGGAGGGAATACAAGGTATTAGTGAGCAAACCTTACAATGTTCTTTTTTTTTTCTTACTGACGCAGTTTCCCTGTCAGTTTTTCCCAAAGATTTCTTTATTTCCATTCTGCCATCAGGTTAACTTTTTTTTTACGATTGATGTGATGTTTTCATTTCTTATTGATTTCATTAAAACTTTTTTGGAAGGACTTCGTGTGTTTTCTTCCAATGATCCCTTAATTTTGTCCGGCCTTGTGGCATTTTGAAACGACGTTTTTCGATACATTTTTGACTCTAATTTCCAAACCATCCGACCGATTTTAAATTTCTTTTTTGCATATTAAAGAGGACAGATGGAGCTTTCCAATGAACTATACTTTTTTGATTTTTGGTCAAAAGATCACTCCACAGCTCATTTTTTTTTAAAACGACGTTTTCACTTTTTTTTACAAAAAGCGTTCTTTCGTCATTTTCTTTAGGAATGTCCGATCGCCTCGTTCTTCAGCTGGTTTTTTATCTTGACTACTCTACTTTTCGACAGATCCAATTCGGTGGAGAAATAATGATCTCTATACTTTTTGACGCCCAATTCCAGCGAGCACGATTTTTCTCAGGTGATCCCTTAATTTTGTCGAGCAGTGTACTTGTGACGCGGGGAGGAGTCGAAGCGCCAAAATAATCTACACCATTTCCTGCAAACTAACTAAAGTGTAACTTCCTAAACTTAGAACTAATTGACAATATTATTACTCTGTAATATTACTCTGAATATATTAAATTAAGCAACTTAGCTTCTATTTAGCAAATAATTTTTTAACCTTGAATTTGAATTGTTCTAGACTTAACTTAAGTATATCTTCCTCAAAACAGCGATTATTGAAAAATTTTACACCGGTGTAATCGTAACATTTTATGCCTGCCGTTGTATTCTTCTTTGGCAGTGTTAATATTATTTTATTACCAGACCTGGTACTATTTGTGGTTCTCTCAAATTTTCCTGTTATGAGATATTTATATGATATTGTTATTGATGTTTTTTCTAAATGTTCTTTTGTAGTTAAAATTTTAGTTTCTGAAAAAAGTTTCTCTGTGGGATAACTGTACGGCTTGTTGAATAGAATTTTTATAAGTAATTTCTAGGTTTGTGCTACATTTTGTATTTTGTTTGCGTAAGCATTTCCCCATGCTACAATTCCGTAGTTAATCAGTGATTGAGCTAACGCGTTGTAGACAAGCACCTTGGTTTTTTTATTCAAAATATTTTTTAGTTCGTAGAAAATGGGAATCAGTTTTCTAAGTTTATTATTACCTCATCAGTGTGTGCTTCCCAGGATGTCGTTTCATCAAACAGAACTCCTAGATATTTGATATATTTGTTTGGATTTGTTGGATATTTCATTTCATATATTTGTTTCATATAGTTGTTTCATTTGTTGGATTATTGGGCATTCACACCAATTTTGGCCACTTTGCTGTTTATTTTCAATGATGATTTCAATGATCTTCAAGAGAGCTTCAACAAAATGAATAATAGATCAATTTTGCTGAAAAATAAATACATTTTTAACCTGTATCAGATATAGATTCTGAGAACACATTGTGAGCGCGACTTCTTTTAATTTCACTAGTCCGATTTATTTAAACTTTACTAGTCTGGATATTAGAAATCCCCAAAGCGAGCCAAGAGTAATTACCGGGTCTGTTTCTCATTTATATCAATGAATTAATGGATGTTAACATCAGCGGTGAAATATTTGCAGTTACACTGCTTTAATTTTTTGGAATGAGTCTTGGGATAATTTGCTGGAGGTCTCTAATTTGGATTTTCAATTGGTAAAGGGATGGTTGGATTTAAATTTTCGTTTACTCAATTTAGACAAGACTGCAGTATTGAGGTTCTCTGCGTCTGATAGAAAGACTATTTCGACCCGATCAATAAAATTCCATAGTTACGAGTGTCGAAGACTTCCAGATTGCCCTTATGAATTGATAATGTTTTCTAAGCAATGTAAATATTTGAGAGTAATTATCTGTGAACATTTGAAATTCAAAGAACATATGGATTTGCTCATTCAAAAATTAAGAAAACTTTTTTATGTTTTTAAAATTCTAAGGGGTTTTGGAAACATGAGGTTATTGAAAATGGTTTACTACGGTTTATGTCATTCAATTATCAGGTATGGAATTTTGGTTTGGGGAGGCGCTTGTAAAAGCTCCCTTCGTCCTCTGCACGTTGTACATAATGCTATATTACGAATAATTTTAAATAAGCCTCGTATGTATTCATCCAGTTTACTTTATAAGAAATTAGGTATCTTGAAAATTAAGGAAATTTTCATTTTAGAATCATGTTTGTTTTCAAAACCGGAATTGACGATAGTAATTTACCTCGGGTTGGGTCCACAAGAAATACAAATAGGTCCAACATTAGACTGCCTAAAATCAACCTTGAATTATATAGAAGGAATGCATATGTTGTCGCCTTGAATTTTCTATATAAGCATAAAATTGATGTCCGCAGTTTTGACTCAGCGAAGGAATTTAAAATATACCAATGCGAGAGGATACAAGAACAGGCAAGATAGAAGTAACGATCAATTTTTTTTTTTGGGTGAAGTAATCTTATAATTTTTGTTAATTTACATTCTAAGATCTGGCAAAACGAAAAACTTCCTCTAGAATGGACCAAAAGTATAATATGCCCCATCCACAAAAAAGGAGTTCGCATGAACTGTAGTAACTTCAGGGGGATTTCTCTACTTACCGCAGCCTACAAAATCCTCTCCAACCTCATTTACGAACGGTTACTCCCTTATGTAGAGACTAAGATTGGAGAATACCAATATGGGTTCCGGCAGAACAAATCAACCTGTGAGGTGATGGAATGGTATAGTTGCCCCTTCCGAGCAGGTGGATGCATCAAGTAATGCTCCGCCACGCTCAGAAGATGATTCAGACGCTTGCAGGCGTCCGACTCATCTCCCAAGGCGACAGATTCTAAAATCAGCCAACTATTTAGCCAGATATTTAGCTGAGGGGCATTGACATCCCAGAGAAGCTAATTAGAATGGTCGAAGTAACAATGAGGGACGTCAATTGCCAAGTGAGAGTTCAGGGTGCTCTGTCTGAACCCTTTCAATCGACCAAAGGACTCAGACAGGGGGATGCTTTGGCCTGCATCTTGTTCAATGTTGCTCTGGATAGAGCTGTGAAGGATGCTGGTCTGGATCGGAGAGGCACAATTTATCATAGGTCTGTCCAAGTTCTCGCATACGCTGATGACATTGACATCATTGGTAGAAGCCAGCGCGATGTGAGGGAGGCCTTCCTGGCACTAAACCTAGAAGCTAAAAAAGTGGGGCTTGAGGTGAACGAGCAGAAAACGAAGTATATGATTGCTGGCAGAGATAGCACGCACAAGGATAACCTTGTTGTTGGGGGATACACCTTCCAGTGTGTGGATTCTTTCACATATCTTGGCTCAGTTGTCACCTCCAGCAATGACCTGTCTGAAGAAGTATCTGCCAGGCTCATTGCAGCCAATAGGTGCTACTTTGGTCTAGTCCGTCACTTCAAATCGAAGAACGTGTCAAGAAGCACTAAGGTACTCCTTTACAAGACATTGGTACGACCTGTTCTAACATACGGCTCAGAAACGTGGACGCTGGCTGCCTCAACGATCAAAGCTCTTGACGTGTTTGAACGCAAAATCTTGCGAAGGATATTTGGACCAGTGAAAGATGGCGACCGATGGCGGGCACGATACAACGATGAGATCTACCAACTTTATGGTGACCAACGCGTTGTTGGATTCATAAAGTCTGGGAGGCTCAGATGGGCCGGCCACGTTGCAAGAATGTCTGATCGGGAAATGCCACATAGTGTCCTAAAAGGCAGCCCAGGGGGGAGGCGAATGAGAGGAAGACCAGGTCTCCGATGGCTGGACGGAGTCGAGGAGGACTGTCGGCGGATAGGAGTCCGCAACTGGAGGACTGTTGCCCAGGATAGGACGGAATGGAGACGGCTCCTTGTGCAGGTCAAGGCCCGACATGGGCTGTAGCACCCAGGAGTAGTAGTAGTGTTTTTTTTCGCGTTCAAACTGGAATGTCTCCATGAGATCGACGAGGAATCGCAAGTTTTTTGAAATTGCAGTAAAAATACAAATAATTCAGAAACTAACAATTTTTTTTTTTTTTTTTTTTTCAATGTTTGAACTGCAATTTTGGTCCTTGGGGGTCGTTTATGAGTATGAATGTGCATTGGGTGTAACGGAAATTTTACGTAGAACCCGAAAACGTGGTCAAAACGCTGCAAATTCTTTCAATTTTATTAATTTGGCTTGCATTCATGATTTGAATTTCTACTAAGATTTGGAGTGTGTGTGTTTCACAGGTGATACAGCGATTATTGAATTTCAGGAGGCACACAAATATGATCAACTGATCAAACGAAATAGGTATTTTGGTTGAGAACCAATTTATGTGCTCTATGCATATCTCCTGAAGTTCAATAATCGCTCTATCACCTGTGAAACACGCACACTCAAAGCTAGCACACTCCAAACACGCACACTGAATGCAAGCCAAATGAATGAAATTGAATAACAAACCCCATTGAGCGTTTTTTTGGACGCACCAAGAAGCGCCCGAAGTTGC
>JAVIWC010004969.1:0-10866 GCA_031894815.1 Creontiades dilutus
TTGATATCGATAATATCGGAACATCCCTAGATACATAAAAACCGATATCAAACTCGTATTTTGAAGGAAGTCGATTTTGGGTGAAAAAATGTGCATTTCACCGTACAACCTCGGTTTTTCCCCATTTAAACCTCATTTTTTCTCTATAAAAATATAAATTAGCCCGTGAACTGCTAAGACTTGAAAAAATTGATTAGTCGAAAATGAGTTGTAGAACTCGTGGGAGAGCGGTCGGACACGACTCGCGTTATACCCTGTGTACTGACTAAAGTGTGAAAGGTGGGTTCTGATTGGGGCAAGCGTTAGAAAGGTAAAGTGAAAGGTGCCTTCTGATTGGACCAATACTTATACAGGAAATAGGTAGGTTAAAGAAGTTAACGGGAACATTTCAATAAGCGGAAAGCGCCTAACTACACCAACCATTAACTGATGCACCCCATACATAGATTTTTGGTTTATTATTCAATAATAAACCATAGTAATCGCTCTCGAAAAAAAATTTCTAACCCCCCCTGAAAATTTCATGGTTTACGTTTCAAAGGGTCTGGAATCCAAATCTGCAATAAAAAATTTTCCGTCCGTCCGCCGTCCGCCGTACGCCGTACGCAAGATTTCTCCCAAACGGCTGGACCAAAACATCTGAAATTTTCAGGAAAAATCCATGTTGGTCCGACAACGCCCCAATTCTTTAGCCAGCTTTTTAACTCAAATTGAAGTGCCATTTAAGGGTTGTCAAAGTTTTGTAAAATCCCTAAAAACCTCAAAAAACATCAAGGCGGCCTAAATGTGGACTTGTTTTGTAGAACTTTCCATGAGGAATCGAATGAGCCCCTTCCCAGGTCTGTAGGTCAAACCATTCCCGATTTATGGCATGATTAATGCGGCCAAGATTTGCGTTTTTCGAGTTCTGTTATCGCCTTCTTGATAACTGGCAGTTTCCCATCTGGCCGTTCCAAGCGCCCTCAACTCGAATATGGGAGTGAGCCCATTTCCTTTAATTTGATGTAGGTCTGATATGATAAATGAACGCACCAATTGAATAATAAACCCCAGTGAAAGAATTTGCAGCGTTTTTAATTATAAAAGACAATTATTTTTTTGAAGAAATTACTATTTTTTTGGCCTTGTATTTTTAATTTAATCAAATTATTTGTGTGAATAGTGATAGCGAACTCGAATTCAATATGCCTGGAACAGAGATGGCCATCCTTGATTAACGAATACTTTTATGATTACACTAGTTTAATGGCTCTGCTACGCAGGTTAAAAAGAAATAGGTGAATGACACAATTTTTTTTTCGTGATTTATTAATTTCGACTGAAAAATCAAATACATTTCATCTAGCAATTTTACATATCAATAAAGGTACACTCCAAGAGGGTAGGTTTACAGCAAAATCTAGCCCTTTATTATATAGCTCAATTAATTAGCACTGAGTTCGATTGCACTTCTATCCACGCAGCACAACTAAATCCAGTGGTTTCTTTCGCTTGAGACGTCGGATTTCACCTTCGTTGTCCAAAACGTAGAGCATCTCCGGGTTCACGTGTTTGTGGAGGCGATGTTCATGCTTCCTTGCGTATTTTGCAATAATTTCATAGACTGTCTCCATCCTCAAATCACGATGAATATCATCGTTTCGCATGTACCAAGGGGCTCCAACTATACTTCTCAGTATTTTATTCTGAAAGGTTTGGATTTTCTTGATATTTGATTTCTTGGGACAGCCCCAGATCTGTATAACATAGGTCCAAATAGGGCGAAGGATCTGCTTATATATATAAGCAGTTTGTTGTGAAGTGAGAGATGGGAATTCCTTCCCATTAGCCAATACATCCTTCTGTACTTGATTTTAAGTTCTTCTTTCTTATTTTCTATGTGTTTATTCTTGTTTAATTTGGAGTCAAGTGTCAAACCCAAGTATTTAACTGCTTCAGTATGCGGTATTTTATTCGAATTGATCTCAACATCCAAGATTGGGACTTTTCGGTTAGTGAAGTTGATGTGGGCTGATTTTGATTCGTTCAGCTTCATTCTCCACATCTTGGTCCATTTATAAAACTCAGTAGTAGACGTCTGTAGTTTGCGTGGTGCAGCTTCTATATCATCTCCAACAGAGAGGATAGCCGTATCATCTGCAAAGGTGGCAACAGTTTTGCCTTCTTGTTGGGGTAAGTCCCGTGTGTACAGGAGGTAGAGTACTAAACAACACAATGAGGGAGTATAATAACAATATTAAAAGTAAAAAAATCGTATATCCCAAATCCCCGAGGAGAGGACCACGTCGCTTGCCCTGGGAGACGCTTCCCCCGCTGGGGCCCTCCTTCCTTCACTGGCGGGGACGGGGGCGAGAATTCCACCCGCCCAGCGTTACCACCCCCTGAAACGTCGATATACTCTGATAAGTTGGTTTTTATATAGAGTGATTTGCGATACAGAAGTATTCGTAAAAGTAATCGAATAACAAGAGTAATCAATTACTTTTGTGCTCGCGCGATGCGATTACTTTTTCGAATACATTTTCGAATACAATTGTAATTGATTACTATTGTATTCGAATACTTTTGCCGATTACAATGGTCCATGCCGTTGATATTTATTTTAGACTAGTTTAATGGACCTGCTACGCAGGTTAAAAAGAAATATGTGAATAACACATTGAGGGAGTATAATAACAATATGCTAAGTCAAAAAATCGTACGTCCTAAGTCCTGGGAGACGCTCTGCCGGGTTGGGTGGGGGTAAGGGGGAGAACACCACCCGCCCAGCGTTACCACCCCCTGAAAAGGGAATATACTTACCTACTTACCCACTCTGATATTTTCGTCTTTAGATAGTTTGATGATGATGATGGAAACTGAAGCTGAGTCCTAGGTACAGGGCCGCTGGCCGCCTGACGCGCCGCGCCTCTTGAGAGAGCACTCTCCCACAGCGCGGCGCGAAATCACACAGTCCACACACACAGTCCTGTGTGTGTACCTACATGAAGAAGTCGCCAGCCGCGGACGCGTCAGGGTCATACGTGTGAAACGAACCCGAGCGCGCGGGCCACCAACGCGATCTGTTCTATAATCGATCAAACTGTGCTGTTCTATGGAATTGTCATACGTAAAAGCGCGGCACCGCGCTAGTCAGCACGTTTGTCGCGGCAAACCCTCGTGCCGCGTGGTTTGACTTTAGAATCGCTTTCTCGCCGCGCTATCGCACTTTGTAGGATAACCTGCTTCTGTCGAGATTTACCGTTCTTCGTTGATGTTACCTTTGTGGTGATTTTATTCGCCTACTGAATTGTCAGCAAGTCTATAAGATGATTGATGATAATCCGCTCATTATAGCTTTTCCCAGTCAAATTAATACTTTCCCCAATTGATACTTTTCCCAATAAACTTAATACTTTTTCCATTCAAATTAATACTTTTCCCAGTCAAATTAATACTTTTCCCAACCAAATTAATACTTTTCCCATCCAAATTAATACTTTTCCCATCCAAATCAGTCTTTTCCCTACCAAATTAATAATTTTCCCATCCGAATTAATACTTTCCCAACCAAATTAATATTTTAAAAAAAATATTAACCTCCTATATATCAAATACTAACTAACCAAATTGATCTTTAAAAAATTAAGGAAATAGAACAACGCAAAGCTTGCAATCCAACGAATAATATATGTCTATATTATTTTATTATACAAATGATTGGCAGAAAAAATATTGGTAGTTTATCATCTTAGTTGAAGTTTATTTTTAGTGTAGGTATATTAATTGTATAAACATACTACTTTAATGGCCCTGCTACGCAGGTTAAAAAGAAATAGGTGAATAACACAATGAGGGAGTATAATAACAATATGCAAAGTCAAAAAATCGTATATCCCAAATCCCCGAGGAGAGGACCACGTCGCTTGCCCTGGGAGACGCTTCCCCCCGCTGGGGCCCTCTCCCCTTCTCTGGCGGGGTCGGGGGGATCAGGTCGGTTGCCCTGGGAGACGGGGGCGAGAATTCCACTCGCCCGGCGTTACCACCCCCTGAAACGTCGATATACTCTGATAAGCTCGTCTTTATATAGTGTGATTTTTTTGGTTTCATAAGCCAATACGATACTGCTCAGCTGATATTTTCGAGTTTGTCATCAGTAAAGTGATTATATTGTTCTTGTTGTTCATACGAATTTACACTTACAAATTGCTTATTTTTATTTTTCAAGGAACTTTTGGTTGAAGCATGTAATTATAATAAGCATATTATTTCTTTATCAAGTTGCAAGAACATCAGTACTCAATGCAGATCTTCATCAACATTCAATATACAAGTTGCCAGGTGAACGGTATGACGCACATGTGCGTCAACTTTCAATACTCAAGTTGCCAAGTTAACGGCAGGACGCGCATACACGTCATGTTGTTATGACGTCATCACTGCCTTCAGTAATCGAAAAAAAAACTTTTTTCAACTCGTAAACACGTTTACAGATGAAATACGTGAAAAACAGTATACCGGTTTTTTGGAACTTTCATAGGATGGCTGTCCGTAGCGAATGTGTTAAGCTGAAAACCTTCCATTATTACTGCTAAAAACCACAATAACCTCTTGCGAGTGGGTTATAGTAGGAACACGTTTTAGCCTCACCCTCGAGTAAGAACCCTGATGTACGCAGAAGTTGTATTCTGGAAACATCGAGTACCCTGCTCCACCTTTTCTCTTCACCTCTGAGATACGAAGTCTGATGCTGCAGACATTGGTCTGGAATTATCATTTAGAGTGACTGGTGTACGCAGAATATAAGTCAACTTCCATCCTCTCTGTCAGTTTGAGCCTGATGCTGCGAATGTACCGCTGTCTGGAATCATCGGTTCACACTACAGAAACTTCCTAAATACTCCTCGCCAACTCCAACTGATCTGCTAACCAGAAATTTGTCTATAAACCACTTCACAAGAGAATTACCGTTTGGAATGCTACAGCCTGGAGGGTTCGATAAATCTCATCCACACACAACACACACACACACACACACACACAAACCGATTTTACAGAAAAACGGATATTTTTTATAAAACACACCTCAACTGTAACCGGACCGGCAGAAAGTGGCGGAAATATTAACTTTGGACGGGGATAAACAGGCTTCTGTTGATATCAGGCGTGGAGATGTGTAGTTTTAAAAGAGAACACAACTATTTCAGTAGGAAATAAATACTTTTGAAAGATGGTTTTCTACCTCTATCCACTCGAATACAGCAGGTATATTTGTATACTACCCCTGTATTCGATGATCAAGGCCTTTAAAACTGATTACTCCCACCAATTAGGGTCATTAATTTGAAGCGATGCCAGAGTCGTTACAGGGGGGAACTTCAGCGAGGAAGGGGGAACCTCTGCAATCAACCGAAAACGCAGAACGCTTTTACATGTTTGCTACAATTAGAACTGCGGGTGAGCGAGAGGGAGAGAAGTGAAACAGGAAGAAAGTGGCTGGAGTCGAGAAGAGTGACAAGGACGGAGATGGGAGGCAAGGTGTCGTGAGAGGGATAATGAGGGGGATGGGAGAGAGAGAGAACTACCTACACTCAAAGTAATTATTGTTTGACGAAGTCATTTGACTAATGTGCGCAGCTTCTAGTGAAGTGACGCGAAGGGCAACAAACAGAAGCGCGAATTAATCATAGAAAATTGCTTCCAACCTGCCCCTCCCCGTTTTCCTTGTCAATACGCGGCCTCCCCTCGGCGAAGGTTGGTATTTGTTTAAGGCGGCGGTGCGGCGTGGAGAGGAGAGTCAGGACCCCCGAAAACGCTTTCTGGCCCCATCCATGGAAGGGACGAGAGTCAGTGTATGGGGTGGGATGCCGGCCCTCATCGGACCTCGTGTGTTCTTCCACCTGGACCTCCGGAATCGCATTAGCAAGTCAAAAGCCGAAATTCGTCACTTGATTAGGGGGGAGGCGAGCGGGCACCTTAATTAGTTTTCCCAACTGTTTTCCCCTGCGGGGGAGAAGAGCTTTTCGCTACAAGCTGGTCAAGTTGTAACTGTTTAAAGTGTAGTTGGACTCAAGCAAACTTCCAACTGCCCACAGCGGGTCGAGATGGGATTCTGGGTAGAAGAACATATTTTATGAGCTATTCTTATAAGGAATTTTGCGCTGATTCCGAATATACCCCATGTGGTATTTTTTTTGGGGGGGGGGGGGGGGGGGGGAGGGGGGCTGATCACAGAGTGAATTTTTTTTCTTTACGCAGTGGACCGGAATTAGCCTAACGTTTTTTCGCCTTCAAACTAGAATTTCTCCATAAGGTCGACGCGGAATTGCAAAATTGACCACACCATTGGAAAGCTGATTGAATTAGCAAGTTTACCTGGAGTTTGAAAAGTTCCAGCACGTTTTTTGGAATTGCAATAAAAATAAATGTTATTCAGAAACTAGCAATTTTTTCTAAATTTTCAATGTTTGAACTGCGATTGCGGTCCTTAGGGGTTCGTTTATAATGAATGTGCATTGGTCGTAAAGGAAATTTTAAGCAGAATCCGAAAATGGGGTCAAAAGCAGAAAAAAAGTGGGTTTAAAGTGGAAAAACGCGGGTTTTTATGTCAAAAAACGTGGATTTCTGAAAAAAAAAAAAAAAAAAAAAAAAACTTTAAAAAACCTCTGCCAAGTGGGTGTGGCACATAGCTTCCTCGTATCTATAACATGACTGTATAGATCATTGGAAATTATTATTGACTAAAGAACTTCGTTCAATTAGGCGAAGTAAATATTGAATTAGGGTAAATTTATTGTTATGCAGGAGCTTAACTTGAGAAAATAAAGGTAGGCATGTTCAACTATTGAACAAACTATAAAGTATACCTAATAAGTCCGAACAATCCCTGAAAATTTCATCGAAATCGGTCAAGAACTCCCAGTGTTATGCTTGTGGCAAGGATTTCACGTTTGCGCATGCGCAGAGGCTGCTATTGATCCGGGGGTCATGAAACTCATAGGGGACCATCTATACCCTAACCCGCACAATCCCTGAAAATTTCATTGAAATTGGTCAAGAACTCCCGGAGTTATGCACGTAACAAGGATTTCACGTTTGCGCATGCGCAGAGGCTACTATGGATCTGGGGGTCATGAAACCTATAGGGGACCATCTACACCCCAACCCGCACAATCCCTGAAAATTTCATCAAAATTGGTCGAGAACTCTCGGAGTTATGCGCGTAACAAGGATTTCACGTTTGCGCATGCGCAGAGGCTATCATTAATCCGGAGACCATAAAACTCATAGGGGACCATCTACACATCAAACCAAACAATCCCTGAAAATTTCATCGAAATTGGTCAAGAACTCCTGGAGTTATGAGCGTAACAAGGATTTCACGTTTGCGCATGCGCAGAGGCTACTATTGATCCGGGGTCATGAAACCTATACGGGACCATCTACACCCCAACCCGCACAATCCCTGAAAATTTCATCAAAATCGGACAATAACTTCGTGTAGTTTTGCCCGTAACAAGGGTTTGCTGACAGACAGACAGACAGACAGACAGACACAGACAGACACGGAACCAAAATTGTAGTTTGCGAGTGGAATTTTTGATTTTGACACACAGACAGACACGGAACCAAAATTGTTCAGAAAGGTCTAAAACGCAAAATGCGAGTGGAATTTTTGATTTTGGAGACAAAAAAATTTTCACATTCCGAAAGTGAAAACAATGCTTCCGCTACTTTAGTAGACTCGGAAGCAAAATTATATCTAGAGAACGGATTGAGATACCAAAGTTCGGTTGGCGGCGTTTTACTACATTTTTGGCGCAGATTAACAGACAATTTTTTTCCCCACTTATCCGAATCCACCCTGCATATTCCCTTTATGTGATCAGCGCCCACAGGGACACTCCAGAACAATGGAATCCACCCTACTGATCCAATTCTGGTCCCTACCTCTGCTTCTCCACACATGGATGCTAGCCAGCTCTCTTAGGCATATCTTTTACTTCTTTTTTCAACATATTTCTCAAATTTACAGTCAGAGCAACTAGTCAAACAAAATATTTGTCACATAATCCAAAGTTCCATCGGTCACCACAATTGTATAAATTGATCATAAAATATAGGGAAAATTCCCCTTTTACTCCTTTTTGAGAGGAAAGATCACTTTCAAATGAATTTGAGCACGCAAATAAATTGTGAATTTTGTGGCGCGATTAAACACCAAAATTTAGGCGTTAAACTGGAAAATAAGAAAGTGACGGTGTTTTTAAAGTTCCTTGTACACGTCTTGAACTGTCTTAAAAGAGCGCTGAGGATGAAGAATGAACGCTGGCCCAGGATCTGTCAGTAGCTGTTGCAAGATCTTGATAATCGTGAATATAATCTCCTTCAGCTGAATCGGGTCTCTCTGCTTCGCGGCCTTCTCCAGATTATGGGGGACGAGAGTGTTGCATATCTAAATGGTGCCAATTAACTTAGTGACGAGTGCAAATGAGTGAGAGCAGTGAGTGCAACGGAGAGGTGGCGGAGCCACTGGCTGTCGGATTACATAGACCTTTGTTTGAACTCCAGATACAATTGTTTTCCCAGCATGATATGTTCATTTTGAGAACCAGAAGCCTACGTGGGGATTATGTCGTTCTTGGATGTGGGAAGAGTGATTGCCCAGCTCTGCCTCTCATACGCTAGCCGCCTGCAGTTCAAGACAGAAGGCTTTAAACAAGTCATCCACTGCACGGAACGGTGTATGAACTGTAATAAAAACGAGTCGGAGTTCATTTCTCGTTTTTGGGAGCTCTCTACGAACCCTACCGAAACACCTATTTGGCGCCACTGATTCCGAGGGACTCCACCGCGGACACACTGACAATCCATGCAACCCATCTTGCCCTAAGTGAATTATTGAATCTGAAAAACCCGAACTGCTACCAAGCCGTTTACTTATTGCTTCCGAGTCTACTAAAGTAGCGGAAGCATTGTTTTCACTTTCGGAATGTGAAAAATTTTTTGTCTCCAAAATCAAAAATTCCACTCGCATTTTGCGTTTTAGACCTTTCTGAACAATTTTGGTTCCGTGTCTGTCTGTGAGTCTGTGTGTCTGTCTGTCTGTCTGTCTGTCTGTCTGTCTGTCAGTAAATCCTTGTTACGGGCAAAACTACACGAAGTTATTGTCCGATTTTGATGAAATTTTCAGGGATTGTGCGGGTTGGGGTGTATTGTCCGATTTTTGCACATGCGCAAACGAAATCCTTGTTTTCCATGAGTTCTTGACCAATTTGATGCAGGGGATTGTTGGTTTGATGTGTAGAAGATCAATAGTAGACTCTACGCATGCGCAAACGTGAAATCCTTGTTACGCGCATAACTCCGGGAGTTCTTGACCAATTTTGATGACATTTTCAGGGATTGTTTGGGTTGGGGTGTAGATGGTCCCCTATAGGTTTCATGACCCCAGGATCAATAATAGCCTCTGCGCATGCGCAAACGTGAAATTCTTGTTACGCGCATAACTCCGGGAGTTCTTGACCAATTTCAATGAAATTGTTAGGGGAAATTTGCGCGGGTTAGGGGTATAAATGGTCCCCTATAGGTTTCATGACCCCAGGATCAATAATAGCCTCTGCGCATGCGCAAACGTGAAATCTTTGTTACGCGCATAACTGCGGGAGTTCTCGACCAATTTCGATGACATTTTCAGGGATTGTGCGGGTTAGGGGGTCCCCTATAGGTTTCATGACCCCCGGATCAATGTTAGCCTCTGCGCATGCGCAAACGTGAAATCCTTGCCACAATCATAACACCGGGAGTTCTTGACCGATTTCGATCAAATTTTCAGGGATTGTTTGGACTTATTAGGTATATTTCATAGTTTGTTCAATAGTTGAACATGCCTACCTTTATTTTCTCAAGTTACGCTCCTGCATAACAATAAATTTACCCTAATTCAACATTTATTTCTCCTAATTGAACGAAGTTCTTTAGTCAATAATAATTTTCAATGATCTATACAGTCATCTTATGGATACGAGGAAGCTATGTGCCACACCCACTTGGCAGAGGTTTTTTCTCTTCGCTACAGCTGACAGCATTCTCGCTTAACGAATGAAGAGCGAAATATTATGAGAAAAGATGTTGTTCGTCAAGTTCGAATAGTTTATTGTTATCGTTTTAAAATACCAAAAGTATTCAAGTCGTAATGTTCTCTAGTGTTTCTTTTAGTTTTCTTTTGTAAGACACAGAATCGTTGTTTATTTCTCTTTATGTATGTTTTACTTACACAGAATGTATTTTTTCTGCAATAAAATGTATTGATTGATTATTGATTTTTAAAACGATTTTTTTTATCGACTCCCATTTCAGTCTAAAAATTGATGGTCGACTGAGATTTTGAATTTTTAGTCGAGATGGGGTATAATATTCCCATAGTATAGGTGTTGATGGCACCGCCATCGCAACTCATACTTCCAACTTACTTGGTTCTTTTTTATGGTGGTATAAGCTTTAGTTCAGTTTCGAAACATATTATGGAGGGTACGTATGGAGGGAATAATGGTGAAAAAGCGTTATATCTTCGTTTGTTTCATCGTTTTTTTTTTCGATTTCAAGTTTCCATTATTAACTTGAATTTGAATCTCGAAATTTTGAATTTGATTCCGGGAAGGGGAATGGATGGGTTAATCCATTCAAGCACCTCATATTATTTACAAATATGTTTCTTTCTTATATGATCCTAGAGCAGACTCAAATTCCCGCTAATCTTCCCTAAGATTTTATTTTAATGGATGCTCCCATTTCTTATTTCGACACACTTACAGTTCAGTTTGAATAATTAAAACCGTTTCGTCGGTAAATCGTTTAAATTAACAACCTACACGGAATATTCATTAG
>JAVIWC010004970.1:0-10912 GCA_031894815.1 Creontiades dilutus
AATTGAAAAAACACCCCACCCAAATGTCACCTGTCGATTTACTGCTGACAGAAGCTAAACAGCTGATCGAGGAATGGATGAGGACTTGCCAAACATGGGAAACGGTCTTGGAATTATTCTAGTCAAAGCTGTCTCAAAAGAAATAAAACGAATGGATCACAAACGACGCAATGGAGTATCACCAGCTATCTCCAGAAGCAGTTCCTGTTTCAAATCAAATAACGTCAGTGTTATGCTAGTGTTCCCGGGTTAATCCGTCAGGATTTCTGGACACAATACGACCAAAAACGTGAAAAAAGCCCCTCTGAACTCCAAAGGTAACCAACCCAAACAATCTGATATCACCAGAGTCTTGAAACGAAGTTAAAGGACTCTTTTATCAACTGACCCCAACTGACACATAGGTATTTACCACTAATTAGAAGATGTAATTAGAAATAACTTTTTAATTCCAGTTATGAGCTGTTTTTTCCCAACTATTCGGGCGATCCCATGATTTAAAATGGATTTGAGCTTAGAAACCCTTCCTAGGTGAGTGATAAAGCTTTTGGTTGATGATTTGGTGACTAAAGAAGATTGAATCGATGGTGTTGAGATGTGTATTGCTTCCGAGTCTACTAAGGTAGCGGAAGCATTGTTTTCACTTTCGGAATGTGAAAATTTTTTTTGTCTCCAAAATCAAAAATTCCACTCGCATTTTGCGTTTTAGACCTTTCTGAACAATTTTGGTTCCGTGTCTGTCTGTGTGTCTGCCTGTCTGTCAGCAAATCCTTGTTACGGGCAAAACTACACGAAGTTATAGTCCGATTTTGATGAAATTTTCAGGGATTGTGCGGGTTGGGGTGTAGATGGTCCCCTATAGGTTTCATGACCCCGGATCAATAGTAGCCTCTGCGCATGCGCAAACGTGAAATCCTTGTTACGCGCATAACTCCAGGAGTTCTTGATCAATTTCGATGAGATTTTCAGGGATTGTTCGGTTTGATGTGTAGAGGTTCCCCTATAAGTTCCATGACCCCCGGATCAATAGTAGGCTCTGCGCATGCGCAAACGTGAAATTTTTGTTACGCCCATAACTCCGGGAGTTCTTGACCAATTTCGATGAAATTTTCAGGGATTGTTCGGTTTGATGTGTATATGATCCCCTATAAGTTTCATGACCCCCGGATCAATAGTAGCCTCTGCACATGCGCAAACGTGAAATTCTTGTTACGCGCATAACTCTGAGAGTTCTTGACCGATTTCAATGAAATTTTCAGGGATTGTTCGGACTTATATACCGGATATATATCGGACGGTGTATTTTATAGTTTGTTCAATAGTTGAACATGCCTACCTTTATTTTCTCAAGTTATGCTCCTGCATAACAATAAATTTACCCTAACTCAATATTTACTTCGCCTAATTGAACGAAGTTCTTTAGTCAATAATAATTTTCAATGATCTATACAGTCATGTTATGGATACGAGGAAGCTATGTGCCACACCCACTTGGCAGACGTTTTTTTGAATTTGGTCCACTTGGGATAGAATTTTCGTGTGCTGTGGTATCTACGTCGGAATAACTCCAATACTCCTGTCGCTTGAACCACAGCTAATAGTCACCCTGCTATTCATAAACTCGCTGCCTATTATACCAACGATTCTTTCTTTCCCTTCTCAGCCTACCACGGTTGTCAATTCCGAAACAGTCAATTCCTATTCAAGTGCCATCTATAATTTCCCCGAGACTCCCCGAAATTACGGGCTCGGGAGAAAGGTGATGGGGTGATCTTTCAATTACCCGGGTACGCGTCTCTTGAAAGGAAAACGGGTTCAGATCCGAAAGTGAATAGCCGAGATGCGAGATGTGCCCTTAGATGGGCTATCGGCCGGAGCCGAACCGGTATTTATGGTGATTGAACGCGAAAAGCCCTCCGAAGCCATACAACGGAGAGGAGAGAGGAGAAAAAACGGTACATGCATTTTTACGAGGACGTTCTCTAGAGAGGTAATGACGCAGAGTCATAGAAGGTAAGGTACCCTACGTAGTGGGTCATTATGCTTTGATACCGTAGACGTTAGTGATCGGAGTTCAGTTCTTATGAAGGGTTGTGAACTATTTCGTTCGTATAATAAATAATTTTCATCAAAAATGAGAACCACTGAGAGAAATTTGAACGAAAGATGGCGATTTTGGTTTATTATGCAATAATAATAAACTTTTGGCTACTCAATTTCAACTTTTGGCATACCAATTCGAGCTTTTGGCATATCAATTTATACTTTTCACAACCCCAACTATTCCAACATTCCACCCCATATACCAATAAATGTTTTTTCTCTCTCACTATTAAAAATAACAATAATAATAATAAACCATTGTAATCGCTCTTGAAAAAAAAAAAAAAAAAAATGTCTAACCCCGCTGAACATTTCATGGTTTACGTTTCAAAGGGTGTACAATCCAAGTCTGCAATATACATTTTTCCGTCCGTCCGCCGTACGCACGATTTCTCCCAAACGGCTGGAAGAAAAAATCTAAAATTTTTAGGAAAAATTCATGTTGGTCCGACAACGCCCCAATTCTTTAGCCAGCTCTCTCACTTAATTTAAAGGCCCTTTAAGGATTTTTAATGTTTTGTAAAATCCCTAAAAACCTCAAAAAAAGTCAAGGCGGCCTAAATTTGTACTTTTTTTTAAGAACACTCCACGAGGAATCGAATGATTCCTCCCAAGGTGTAAGCCCCGATTTATGGTGCCAACATTTGCATCCACATTCACTACATCACTAGGTTACTGCGATCAAAACGAAAACAACAGCGTTTTTTGTTTTTGTTGTTTTGATCGCAGTAACCTAGTGATGTAGTGAATGTGGATATTGGAGTGAACTCCTAAAAGGGTTTATAGCCGATACACGGGTTGAAGCATTCTAATATGCGTGCTCCGTCTTACGAAATTTAAAATTTTCAAATAGAATATTTTTCCGTTGTAATCGCTCTTGAAAAAACGCTGCAAATCTTTCGCTGAGGTTTATTATTCAAAGATTCATGATTTGAATTCCTACTAAGCTTTGGAGTGTGCGTGAGGTGATAGAGCGATTATTGAATTTCAGGATACACACAAATATGATCAACTGATCAATCGAAATAGGTATTTTGGTTGAGAACCGATTCAAGTGCTCTATGCATATCTCCTGAAATTCAATAATCGCTCTATCAACTGTGAAACACGCACACTCCAAAGCTTAGTAGAAATTCAAATCATGAATGCAAGCCAAATGAATGAAATTGAATTATAAACCAAATGAAAGAATTTGCAGCGTTTTTTTTTTTTTTTTTTTGGTTATCAGAATGCTTCAGCCCGTGTATCGGCTGTAACCCACAGTTCCCCATTTTTGACTTTATCACAGAATCTGATATCTTCCGATAACACACCTTTACTTCTTAAAAATGCTACACACTTCATTGCTGAAAATAATTTTTCGATATAATGACCGGCACTTATTTTGTCCAACCAACGACTTTCACGAACCGAACCGAACTGCCGCCCACGCAGCGTTTGAACACTTGGCCACCCTGGTTCTTTAAAAGTCGACGTTCATCTCTTATCTTGATCGCCCCAAATAATATGACACGGAATATTTAAACATCGGGGCTCGTTACCCGAGTAGGCATCGGCCACCACGGGTAGGTATCCACATCCCTGTAGGTAACGTACTCGTACGAGGGGAGTACCCTGGTCTCTGAGCATAACATTATTATTGTTGGTATTTCGTGAAGTGAGGTTCCTCGAACGGGACTTATTTTAATTACTTTCGTAGTCTTGCGATGATTGTCTGACGCCGTTGTCACTCCGAAATTCTGTGTCATTGTCCTCTATTCCATTTCGGCGAGCATCTTAATTCTTCGACTCGCTGAGTTCTCCGGTGATAATTGCAGGAAATGTCTCGTTCTTTTCTTGTTTTCTTTTTTTTAGCGCCCGCGTTCAACTTCTGGTAGCAAACGTTCGTTACAGCTTCCAAGACAGAGCACAACAGACGGCGTTCTGATTTCGCTAGACATGACGTGACCTCTCGTCCCTGTTGACAGATTGTTTATCTCTCTGCTCTTCCAACAGGTACCTAAAATATGAGCGTAGGATGCTCACACATAGTGATGCATAATACGCTCAAAGCTACTCAAAAGGTCGAGTTTCATAGGTGTTTTGAGAATTGGGAAAAACGATGGCATAAGTGCAAAATATCAAGTGAAGACTGCTTTGAAGGAGACAACATCGATATACAGGGTGGATGGGGATCAGTGTTAAAATTTTTTTTGGGTGAAACTACATCGAAAATGGAGTAGAATGCCGTCAAAGTGGGGCTCCTATCTCAGTCCATTGAATAGTTATGATTTTTTTAGTGCTTTCACGGTCAACTCCGACCTCACGTCATGAAATCGAGTTTTCTGGAACACTGAAGCGTCCATTTTAATCTTATGATACATTTTCGGATTCAGCATTAAATTTCCTATACGATAAACATAATTTCAACCTTATAAAATGTCGATAACTCTGTTCAGAATCGCAGTGAAAGGGAAAATTAGAAAAATCTGAAATTTGTCGATAAAATTCAAAACAGAGCCGACGTTCCAAAAATAGGCCAAGATTGTCAAATCGAATAAAAACTTTTCATGAGCTTTCCAACGGTATACTCAATTTCAGGATTACGAAATTTTTATTCGTAATTAAGTTTCAAATCGAAAAAAACCAAGGTGGTAATCAATCTTGGTATGGAAGGGGGTGCAAGGAGTTGACTCACGTTCTCATTTCTCTCTCTTCTTTATTCTATTTTCTGTTAAAAAAAACCTGCAACTACAAAAAAAAAAAAATGAATTTAGGTTAACATTTGTTCAAACTGACGTCCCCTGTTACGAATGCATAACCTAGCTCGTTTTCGAATAGCTCTCAACTAGAGGTCCCCTGATCTCTACCCCATGGACATCTTCGTTTGGAGATTTTTGAATCAAAAAGTCTACAAAACGCAGGTGAACACAGAAGAAGAGTTAAGGGGAAAAATTGTAGCAGCAGCTCAAAAACTTCAGGAGAAGTTAACACTCTCAGTTACTGTGAGAGCTATTCGAAAACGAGCTAGGTTATGCATTCGTAACAGGGGACGTCAGTTCGAACAAATGTTAACCTAAATTCATTTTTGTTGTTGTAATTTGCAGGTTTTTTTAAACAGAAAATAAGAATAAAGAAACAGAAAGAAATGAGAACGTGAGTCAACTCCTTGCACCCCCTTCCCTACCAAGATTGACGCCCCCACCTTGGTTTTTTGTATTTGAAACTTAATTTCTCAAAGAAAAAATGTTGTAATCCTGAAATTGAGTATACCGTTAGAAAGCTCATGAAATGAGGAAGTTTTTATGAGATTTGACAACTTCTTGGCCTATTTTTGGAACGTCGGCTCTGTTTTGAATTTTATCGACAAATTTCAGATTTTTTGAATTTTCCTTTCACTGCGATTTGAACAGAGTTATCGAAATTTTATAAGGTTGAAATTATGTTTATCTTACAGGAAATTTAATGCTGAATCCGAAAATGTATCATAAAATTAAAATGGACGCTTCAGTGTTGGAAACTCGATTTCATGACGTGAGGTCGGAGTTGACCGTGAAAGCACTAAAAAAATCATAACTATTCAATGGACTGAGATAGGAGCCCCACTTTGGCGGCATTCTACTCCATTTTTGATGTAGTTTTACCCAAAAAAATTTTTCACACTGATCCCCATCCACCCTGTATAGCTTTTCCAAGTCAGATTCGGAAATTTCCAAAGCAATTTCAGAATTTTCCATTTCAATATCAGAATTTTTCTTTTCAATTTCAGAATGTGATCAATATCCGGGTGGGAGCGTAAAAAAGTGGAAAAAAGAGAAGGAAATAAGTAGTTAGCAAAGATGGGCATCCCTGATTAACGAATACTTTTACGGTTACATTTGCGATACAAAATTATTCGTAAAAGTTATCGAATAACGAGAGTAATCAATTACTTTTGTATTCGCGCGATGCAATTACTTTTTCGAATACTTTTTTAATCGCGAAAAGTGTTCGATTACAATTGTATTTGATTACTTTTGTATTCCATTACTTTTGCCGATTACAATGCCCATGCCGTTGATATTTGTTTTTGATGTTCGTCGCAGACGGTGTTTTGCCTGAATTTAATTAATAAAAATTGACTTTTATAATAAACACGGAAAAAATCTGCATATTACACGAAGTCAGAAGCAGGCATAGCTCACAAATGAACAATAAAATAGACTATCATTTGATGAAAAATTATATTTTTAGATTAGTACAAATTTAGATTTGAACTCAAACGATGTTTCCATATTTTAACTTCTTGGTTTTAAATTAGTAGGTACTTTTGGTTCCAATTTGCTATGTTATCTCAACCGACTACCTACAGGTATGTTGGTAACGGATATTATTGAACGTAGTTCACAACTGGCTTTAAGAATTTGCAAGAAAGAAAGAAGATATTTAAAAAAAGAAAAGTATTGGAAGAACTAAGAGAACTGAAACGCTTTTTCGATAATCGTGTGGGAATACCTAGTAGTTTTTCTTTGTGAAATCGACCCTAATGACAACTTGTGAAGTTTGACCATTCCAGCCTATGGAAAAGTGTGGTGCCATAAGGTTACAATTTTGAAGAATTTGGTAGTTATTTCTGCATTATCCAAATTTTTGGTAAATTGAAAAAACTTCAGACTCATAAATTATGTGTGATGCAAGTGCGGGTACTTGGAAGGAATAGCAGTTATAGTTATACATAATATTATGAATAATGATTACGGAAACTGAACGGTTTTGTGGAAGTTTCGAAGTGAAAAATGGGCGCGAAAATTGAGAACACAGTTGTGTGGGGTATCGTTTTTTATGTATGTTGTACGTTTTGACGCTGGATTGATTGGAATGTGTCCTGGATTGGACATTCCAATTTCAGAGATTATGGTTAAACTGTCAAATTTACTTTTTCAGCCCGGGGTCATTCCCACGTCAAAATTCGGCGTCATTCATTACTTCAAAAGTAATCGTTATTCACGAATACTTTTCACGATTACATTTGTAATCGCTAAAGTATTCGTTAATCGATTAACGCCCATCTCTGTTAGGTAGCACACAAAATGTATTATTAAAATCACGAGAAGTGAGAAGGAAATTCATCGAAATTGATAAAATATGCGCATGTTTTGCTTCCGAGTCTGCGAAGCAGCTGAAGTCTTGTGTTCCCTTTTGAGGCCAAAAAATTTTTGTTGTCCGAATTCAGAATTTCCACTCGCATTTTGCGTTTTATAGCCTACTACTCAAATTTGGTTCCTTGTCTATCAGTCCGCATTTCCTTGTTACAGCCATAAATTCCACAATTTTGAACGAATTAAGCTTATATTTTGAGGGAATATGCACATAAGGTCTCTTGAGGTCCTATACAAATTTCATCTCAATATAATGAGCGGTACGCTCTGCGCATGCGCTAACGTGAAATTTCAGAAATAGGTATATAGGTCTTCCGAGTCAGATTCGGAAATTTCCAAACCAATTTCAGAAATTTCCAAATCAATTTCAGAATTTTCCATTTCAATTTCAGAATTTTTCATTTCAATTTCAGAAACCGCTCCCACCCGGATATTGATCACATTCTGAAATGAAATGGAAAATTCTGAAATTGATTTGGAAATTCTGAAATTGGTTTGGAAATTTCCGAATCTGACTTGGAAAAGCTATACATAAATGAATGAGTTGAAAAAAGAAATATATGGAATTTTTTAATAGCGCTTTTCAGCTTGGGCTATGGGGATACAATGATAGTCGTCCCACAGTCGGGACGTTCTGCCAGATAAGATAGCTGTAGTTTAGATTGTCCTATTGCACTGGGGATCTGAGATTCCAAGATACCAACTGTTTCGTGGGAAACGTAATTGTTATTTGTTCGTCGTATGTAGGTACACGCGTAAAACGTTACCGAACATGTTGGCGCCACGTTCTCACAGTTGAGATCCACTTTGATTCCTTCCTGATATTGCTCAAGTTCGGTAATCGTTTCCGGAAATTGCTGTTCGAACGAAGACTTTTTTTGCCCATTGTCCTCTACAATTAGATCAATTACGAGCTGTTATTTGAATAAACTTCGGGCCAGAGCCTCATAATCGTCGCTCCCTTCTGAAAATTCATTGCTGCTTCGTACAATCAAGTTTGATTGAGCTATATGCGTTTTGGTTTCTCATTTTCCATAATGAACTTTTGTGATCGACCAAGGAGGAAATTAAAATGAACGATATCCTACCGCACCTCAAAGTTTGTTGGTTTCCGTTTCATTGTACGTAGAATTAAAAATGAAGCAGCCTGTTACTCAAAGGTTTAATTAATAGACAGTCATTGTATGCTTAGCAAGACCTGAAATCCAACATCCATTCTTACGTTTCACTATTCCGTTCTTGTGTAAAAGGTGTCCGAAAAAGGAACGGCCAAACATCAACAGTTGACATTTTTGTCAATAGTTCGATCTTACCATCTGAAAGCCGCATTGACTTTCCGCCTAAGAAAAAAGTGAAAATGTCTTGATAATTTCGTTAAAAAAATCAATAATTACCATGTTTAAAGTATGGATTACAATAACTCTGGCGAAATACGAGGTTAAATGTGTTTTGTAGCCTATGTGATGGGAAATTTAGTACTCTTCGCAAAGGCGTGATTTTCTATTTAAATTTGAATGAGAAAACGCTGCAAATTGTTTCACTGGGATTTATTATTCAATTGGCTTGCGTTCATGATTTGAATTTCTGCTAAGCTTTGAGTGCATGTTTCACAGGTGATAGAGCGATTATTGAATTTCAGGAGATATGGAGAGCACGTAAATCGGTTCTCAACCAAAATACCTATTTGGATTGATCAGTTGATCATATTTGTGTTCCTCCTGAAATTCAATAAACGCTCTATCACCTGTGAAACATGCACACTTCAAAGCTTAGTAGAAATTCAAATCATGAACGCAAGCCAATTGAACAATAAACCCCAGTGAAAGAATATGCAGCGTTTTTGTTATGGTAATCAGAATGCTTCAACCCGTGTATCGGCTACAAAGCCTTCTAGGAGTTCACTCCTGTATCCACATTACCACATCACTACATCACTACGTCACTATGTTACTGATATCAACACAAAAACAATAATAAACCAAAATAACGCGGATGTTGGCACCATAAATCGGGCCATCGATCGGGAATGGTTTGACCTACGGACCTGGGGAAGGGCTTATTCGATTCCTCATGGTATGTTCTTCAAATAGGTAGATATTTAGGCCGATTCGACATTTTTTGAGGTTTTTAGGGATTTTACAAAACTATGACAACCCTTAAAGGGCACTTTAAATTAAGTGAGAGAGCTGGCTGTAGAATTGGGGCGTCGCCGGACCAACATGGATTTTTCCTGAAAATTTCAGCTTTTTAGCTTCAGCCGTTTGGGAGAAATCGTGCGTACGGCGTACGGCGGACGGACGGAAAAATTGTTATTGCAGATTCGGATTCTGCACCCTTTGGAACGTAAACCATGAAATTTTCAGGGGGGGGAGGTGATTTTTATCTTTCAAAAGCGATTACAATGGTTTATTATTGAATAATAATAAACCAATAAGGGAGCTATGGTAATTTTAGTGTGACTAGGACGAACGCAAGGAAAAACTCTCAAAAACGAATTTCTTAGAGGCATTATTTGTCACAAATTAAATGCAGAATCGACTCCTGAAGCTTGGCAGCACCTGCACACCCTGTAGACAATGCAAATAATTACATAAAGATGAATTATTTCCGTACGAGGTTCTAGCAGATGACTGATCAGGTTTTATGCATAGATTCGCTATGGAACCTCGTGGCTCAAAGTTTTGATAGACTTTGTAATTTCATTCTAGATGCCTCAAAAATACTCCATTTAAACATCTGGAAAGGTGTATAAATATGAAATACGCTCTTCCCCCCCCGCGACTATCGGGTTTTGGATGTCCTCCTTATCATTCAGGATTATACTCAAGTCTTTTCAAAACAATTATGCCCTTCGGAGTGACATCGGTCTCTGATTTCTGGTGGATGGACGCAAGTTCTTGGCCTGTGCTCACTGTTATACCAAGCTCCTTAGTGTCAACTTCTAGACTGGGGAGTAGTTCTTGCAGTGCGCTAATACTCCTGCCCGAAATTGGCCATGACTCGTGCTTCGTTGAGCCAGTATCAAAGAAATTATCCTCAAGAGTCACTCAGCTGATCAGTGTGCCTTCTACTCTGCAATTGTACTGATATTTGCACTTTATGATGCTCACACTAAGTGAATTAAATCGTGTGGCTTGGTTCTCTTCAGTCTTCTAAGCAGATCCTCTGTGTTGAGAAGCTGGACGACATCCTCATTTACATGATCTTGTAGCCTCAAGAGGTGATGCATGGCTTGGCTTCGAATGACCTCATTGACAGATTCAATCTGCAGCTCGTAGTGAAGTCTGTCATTTCTAAAATATGTGTATGCATCTACGCAGCTTCTTAGGACATTATTCTGAAAGCGCTGAATAATGTCACGGTTGCTCTGGGCCGTGCACCCCCACAGTTGCGCACCATAAGTCCAGACAGGCTTTAGGACTTGCTTGTACAGTAACAACTTATTGTGGACTGACAGTTTTGACCGTCGGCCCATCAGCCAGTACATTTTTCTGTATTTGATCATAAGCTCAGATTTTTTTTTCTTGACGTGGGACTTCCACCTTAGTTTGGCATCCAGTGTCATTCCAAGGTATTTCGCTTCATTGGCATATGGTATCGGCTTGTTATGGAGAAAGGCTGGCACATAGTTGATCCTTTTGTTAGTGAAATCGACATGCACTGACTTTGTCTCATTCATTCTGACTCTCCAT
>JAVIWC010004971.1:0-11045 GCA_031894815.1 Creontiades dilutus
ACGAGCGCCGAATCTCGTGGAAATTGCGATGCTAATAGCACACGTTGCACCTTTCTTCTAATATTTGGAATTGAATCATTATTTTTTTGTAACCTTTGACATACCTACCTAGGCACCTACGGAATGAGAATTACCAATTATATTGAATTAATAATTTCGCCGTTCTTTTGTTGAGGTTCCTTCACAATCATGAAGTCCCGAATGAAAGAGGATCCTATAAAGAAAACCATGGGAAGAAATATTAAGAACTAAGACTGTTACTTAAACTTTAGGTGGTTGGAAACACGAACTTCAATATGGCAATGTGCAAAGCCTTAAAGCACCAGAGTTTTTTTGACATTTTGGTTTATTACACAATAAACAACCATTGTAATCGCTATGGAAAAAAAAAAAAATTCTAACCCCCCTGAAAATTTCATGGTTTACGTTTCAAAGGGTGTAGAATCCGAATCTGCAAGAAAATTTTTCCGTCCGTCCGCCGTACGCGATTTCTCGTGAGGTATGGGTTCACCACTTTTATTCCGCCTCAAAAAATAAAACCGCCAGTATTTCAGAAAGAGAAAAACTATCTTTCTCCTGATAGTGCAACCCTTTTTTGAAGCCAATATTATATTTTACCGCAAAAATTGATTTTGAAAATTTTAAAATGAGTTATCTACATTCAAAATAACATTCCAAATAATTTTTTACCAGATATCAAGCCATTCACCTACAACTCCCAGGGCATCACGGGATAACAAGACGTTATCTCTCAGGTAAGACAAGATGCATTCCACGAGGAAGAACTCAAAAACCAACAATATACCATTTTGGATTATTATTCAATAATAAACCATTGTAATCGCTCTGGAAAAAAATTCTAACCCCCCCTGAAAATTTCATGGTTTACGTTTCAAAGGGTGTAGAATCCGAATCTGCAAGAAACATTTTTCCTTCCGTACGCCGTACGCACGATTTCTCCCAAACGGCTGGAGCAAAAGATCTGAAATTTTCAGGAAAAATCCATCTTGGTCCGACGACGCCCCAATTCTTGAGCCAGCTCTCTCACTCAATTTTAAGTGTCCTTTAAGGGCTGTCAAACTGTTGTAAAATCCCTAAAAACCACAAAAAAAGTCAAGGCGGCCTAAATTTGGACTTTTTTTTTGAAGAACTTTCCATGAGGAATCGAATGAGCTCCTCCCCAGGTCCGTAGCTCAAACCATTCCCGATGAATGGCCCGATTTATGGTGCCAACATTTGCATCCATATTCACTACATCACTAGGTTACTGCAATCGAAACAAAAACGAGTTTTTTTTTATCGCAGTGACCTAGTGATGTAGTGAATGTGGATACTGGAGTGAACTCCTAAAAGGGTTTATAGTCGATACACGGGTTGAATCATTCTGATATGCATGCTCCGTCTTACGAAATTTGAAATTTTCAAATAGAATATTTTTCCATTGTAATCGCTCTTGAAAAAAACGCTGAAAATTCTTTCACTGGGGTTTATTATTCAATGATTCATGATTTTAATTTCTACTAAGCTTTGGAGTGTGCGTGTTTCGCAGGTGATAGAGCGATTATTGAATTTCAGGAGATATGCAAAGAGCACTTAAATCGGTTCTCAACCAAAATACCTATTTGGATTGATCAGTTGATCATATTTGTGTGCCTCCTGAAATTCAATAATCGCTCTATCACCTGCAAAACACGAACACTCCAAAGCTTAGTAGAAATTCAAATCATGAATCATTGAATAATAAACCCCAGGGAAAGAATTTGCAGAGTTTTTTTTGTAACCTTTGACATACCTTACCTAGGCACTCACGGAATGAGAATTACCAATCATATTGAATTAATAATTTTTCGCCGTTCTTTTGTTGGTTCCTTCACAATCTTGAAGTCCCGCATAAAAGAGGATCCTATAAAGAAAACCCAGGGAAGAAATATCAAAAACTAAGACTGTTACCTAAACTTGAGGTGGTTGGAAACACGAACTTCAATATGGCAATGTGTGCAAAACCTTAGAGCACCAGAGTTTTTTTTGACATTTTATGTCTTTACTTTGCTCCATAAACTCGAAAATGTAAAGCGGACAGCATAACGAAAATATTTCTGATGGTTTTCGCTTACAACCGATTCGTTGCTACGTATCATTATCTACGACATTTGTGATCGTACAAATCACCAAGCTGTTGACAGTCCTGTCAGCTCAGTGACGACCCGATGGAACCATATTGCTTACTAACTGTGACAGTCCTGTGAGTGGTGATGATTATGTCTTTACAGTTTACCATTCGTTGCTTCGGACCTCAGTGACCAAACGATGGAACCATTACATCGCAACCATCAACGAGCACAATCTAACGTAGTTATCATTGGTCCTACAAAACGGCACTCGTTGGAACTAGTGCGCGAATATCGTTTACGCAAAAAGCTGCTTATGAATGCTACATTATCCACAAATGGATTTGAAATTGGCGAGGTACGTGATACATTTACCGAGACGCCTCATTCTCTCGCCGTCGTTGAATTCGATAAGCGTTTTGCATCAAAACTGGCCTCCGATTGGAAGTACGTGGCGTGTATGCGGGAGGGGGAGCAAAGACATAAAATGTCCCTCGTGGTTACGTACTTGTACGAAAGCTGTTTTTATTTTACGAAAATTATTGACCATTCGTCGGAAAGCCAACAATTTATGCAGAAGTTATACACCACGAAAACCATGATAGTTTGGGAGAACCGAGCTAAGTGGAAACCACTGCAATTTTTTTTTGTTTTTTCACTGTCAAGATGAAAGTTTTTTGTAGCAGCATTGAATGAATCTGAGTGTAACATCAGAGCAAGCATGGGATCATCGCCCAACTCGCTTCTCTTAATTTTACAACGCCTCCACATCTGAGCGTTCGTTCTTAGCTATAACTTCTAACAACTTCACAAGGACCAGCGTTCATTTCCTTCACCGATCCATTCTATGTTTCTACCTCCTAAAAGAAGTAATGTGTTCATATTTTTAAAGACGCAAACCAATACAAGTTTTGCTGTAATTACGGGGAAATTCTAATATTACAAGCATCAATGTAGAAAACGTGGATGTATAACGATTTTTCGCGATTTTATTTATTGCAACTGATTTTAGGATACATCTAGCAATATTTTATCTCATAAATGGACACGATTTACAGGGTGGGATTTCAACAAACCTACCCTTCAGAGTATCAGACTGCTAACTGAAACACACTTCACTATAACTTGCACAGCACAGACAAGTCCAATGGCTTGTTTCGCTTGAGGCAGTTCTCCTTCGTTATCCAAAACGTTGAGCATCTCCAGGTTCTTGTGCTGGTGGAGGCGTTTTTCGTGCTTCTGGGCGTATTTTATGATGATTTCATTGACTGTTTCCATCCTTAGGTCAAGATGAATGTCATCATTTCGCATATACCAGGGGGCACCAACTGTACATACTTCTCGGGATTTTGTTCTGACAAGTTTGTATTTTCTATACATTAGTCTTTCTGGCACAGCCCCACAGTTGAATCTCATATGTCCAAATAGGGCGTAAAATCTGTTTGCAGATAAGCAGTTTATTGTGAAGTGAAAGACGGGAATCCGCTCTCAGCATCCAATGTCCTATATTCAATCTTCAGTTCTTCCTATGTGACGATTCCACACCAATTTTGAATCGAGAATCATACCCAGATATTTCACAGTGTCAGAGTATGGGACTTTGTCCGAGTTTAACACAAATTATTTTATTTATTTATTTTTTTTTATATTTTTTTTTAAACTTATTTTATTGCACCAAGTTATAAACTTATAAGCAACATCATTATGATATATAGTTAGCGTACATTAAGAAATCTAAGACACATCAGTTAGTCCTTATAGTCCTGATATTTGCACTATGATGCTCACACTAAGTGAATTAAATCGTGTGGTTTGGTTCTCTTCAGTCTTTTGAGCAGATCCTCTGTGTTGAGAAGCTGGACGACATCCTCATTTACATGATCTTGTAGCCTCAAGAGGTGATGCATGGCTTGGCTGCGAATGACCTCATTGACAGATTCAATCTGCAGCTCGTAGTGAAGTCTGTCATTTCTAAAATATCTGTATGCATCTACGCAGCTTCTTAGGACATTATTCTGAAAGCGCTGAATAATGTCACGGTTGCTCTGGGCCGTGCACCCCCACAGTTGCGCACCATAAGTCCAGACAGGCTTTAGGACTTGCTTGTACAGTAACAACTTATTGTGGACCGATAGTTTTGACCGTCGTCCCATCAGCCAGTACATTTTTCTGTATTTGAACACAAGTTATGGGGCTGTGATTTTTCGGTTGGTGAAGTTAATTTTGAATTGACTTGGATTCGTTCAACTTCATTCTCCATTTCTTGGTCCAGTTTGTAACCTTGGTGGTGGCCTCTTGTAGTTTTTGGGTTGCGTCTTCTACTTCTTGTCCAGTGAAGAGTATGGCTGTGTCATCCGCGAAGGTGGCTATCATTGTATCATCCTGCAGGGGTAAATCCCGAGTGTACATCATGTACATTACTGGCCCGAGGACGCTTCTCTGCGGAACGCCAGAGCACCAGAGTGAGGATTTGTTTTGTAGTTCAGTAAACAGTAGGCATTCGAATTTCAACTCTCGTCGACTTCATGCGTTTAATTTTTGTTCAGTATTGTTTTTGTAGAGTTTGCGGAAATGGTTTGAATTTTACAAATATCGTGGCTGCACGGATAGTAAGAAGAGATCTCTGGTTAGGTTTGATGGAACTCATCACGGAGATCTACTTACAATGTGGTTACGAACCAAGATCAACACTGCTTCCTGTCAAGGTTCAGTACTAATCTGTAATGTTCACGAAAATTCTCGAAACCTAATAGTAATTTTTAACTTGGACCGAACAGTTAGTTAACCTTCAGTATGAACGTGGAGCTACTTTCTGAAGAATCGTAATAACATAAACAGTAAAATATACACTCAGTAAAGAATGTCTCCGTACATCCCAGAGATGTGTCATTTTTTGTAATTACCTAGGCAGGCTGATTCGGACATCTAGGTTTCAGCAAATATAACATTATATTTCTGATTGGGAATCTCGAACACAAGAGCCATTTGTTTGAGAAAAGGGGAAGAACAAAGTCTCCACAAACAAACTGGCGTGCATGATCAAGGATTGGTACAAGGATTTGTACAGGATCAATCAAGACTCTCTCTCTCTCTTTCGCTCTTAGATTTCGTCGACACGTAACGCCACACTACAAACACCTTGGCTGGCTCAAAATCAAACAGAGGAAAAAGTTGTAAATTGCCTCATTAATCTTCAAAACTCTGAAGTACCAGCCTCCGACCCACCTCTACGACAAGCTCGACTCCCTCGACGCCAGAGACACCAGAAAGCGAATTCTGCGCATCCCTGGCCATAGGACGAACTTTTTCGGCAGGAGCTTTTCATCCCAAGGGGCAAAAATCTATAACGAGAATGTAGAGATGTTCGACTTGGCACTAAATGAGAGCGTTTTCAAGGATAGATACAAAAAAATGTTGTTGAATGGATATTAAATTGATGTTACCAGTGGAAGTTGTGAAGTGTGGAGATTAATTCGAAGAACTTACCATACACATATACTAAATGTTATTTTCATCACAAGGAGTTTTTGTGTTAATTTTTGGTTTATTATTCAATAATAAACCATTGTAATCGCTCTGGAAAAAAAAATTCTAACCCCCCTGAAAATTACACGGTTTACGTTTCAAAGGGTGTAGAATCCGGATCTGTAATAACAAATTTCCGTCCGTCCGCTGCACGCACGATATCTCCGAAACGGCTGGAGCAAAAAATCTGAAATTTTCAGGAAAAATCCATCTTGGTCCGACGACGCCCCAATTCTTGAGCCAGCTCCCTCACTCAATTTAAAGTGCCCTTTAAGGGCTGTAAAAGTTTTGTAAAATCCCTGAAAACCTCAAAACTAGTCGAATCGGCCTAAATATTTTCCTATTTGAAGAACATACCATTAGGAATCGAATGAGCCCTTCCCCACGTCCGTAGGTCAAACCATTCCCGATGTATGGCCCGATTTATGGTGCCAACATTTGCGTTTTTCGTTTATTATTGTTTGTTTGTAACCTAGTGATGTCCGGCCGATAGCGTTGAGTTGTAGTGAATGTGGATACTGGAGTGATAGCCGATGTGAATACTTGTAGTGTAGTTAGTAGCCGATACACGGGTTGAAGCATTCTGATAATATATAGGTAAATATTATTCAATTATATGACTGGGGTTTATTATTCAATATTATTACTGGGGTAAATAAGTATTCTTTCACTGGGGTTTATTATACAATTGGCTTGCGTTCGTGATTTGAATCTGTACTAAGCTTCGGAGTGTGCGTGTTTTACAGGTGATACAGCGATTATCGAATTTCAGGAGATATGCATAGACCACGTAAATCGGTTCTCATCCAAAACACCTATTTAGATTGATCAGTTGATGATATTTGTGTGCCCCTTCTACATCTGTCTACCTTTGGCTACATCGTTTAAATATGGATTTGGGGAAGTTTTAACGTAATACGAGTGCCAAAGGACTTGATAAATTATAGATGTTTTTATTGTGGGGGGGGGGGGGTATTGAGGTTCAATAAAAAAAACGCTGCAAATTCTTTCACCGGGGTTTATTATTCAATCGGCTTGCGTTCATTATTTGAATTTCTACTAAGCTTTGGAGTCTGTGTGTTTCACAGGTTAGGGCGATTATTGAATTTCAGGAGGCACACAAATATGATCAACTGATCAATGCAAATAGGTATTTTGGTCGAGAACAGAATTACGTGCTCCATGCATATCTCCTGAAATTCAATAATCGCTCTATCATCTGTGAAACACGCACAGTCCGAAGCTTAGTAGAAATTCAAATCATGAACGCAAGCCAATTGAATAATAAACCCCAGTGAAAGAATTTGCAGCGTTTTTTATTGATTGATTTACAGAGGAAATTTTAATTGTAAACCTTTGTCAGGGTAGGTGGTAGAGAGGGACTTAGGGCCCTAACGCAAAATAAAAGATTCAATCTCTCTCTCTCCCAGTAGCAACTACCACAGGTGAGTGTTCTTAAACAATTTTCATGATTTGTTATCGTTATTGTTAGTGAATTGTATTGTTATGGGATACCTGCGTGGCACGAGTGCTCCCAGATACCATCCAGTATGACTCAGAAACTCGTAAATTTGATGAAGTCCTGTTTGTTGGAAGTTATCAAGCAAAAAGGAGGGCCCACTACCTATTAATCCATTTTTTCGAGGTCGGTTTTCTAGAGTCCTTGGACTGCACGAACACTAAGATGAATTCGTGTAAGTTTGATGACAATTCGGCCTGGTTTGTTTAGTTGGAAAATTGTTTGACTTCTGATTTAAGACCTCTGTAAATATATTCTTAAAATTAGTATCCGAATTTTCTTGGGTAGTGAGAGGCAGTTACAATATTCGTGAAAAGCCAAGTGGATGTACGGATACATTTTTTACTGAGTGTATTGTTTTAGATTAATTAAATATGTAGTTAAAACAATTCAATTGAATAAGTAACTCATGTAAGTGCTTGAATGACGAACAACCGCGAAACCCATTTTTCTGAATACAGGGGGAGAAATTGTCCCATCCAACTCATCTCGTAAAAACTGAGCGATACGTAATGTGAAAGGTTGTCGATGCGACGCGGCGTTGGATCGCAGTTTTTCTCGTGAAACGACGGCGCTCGCCGACCAGAAAAACTGCCGCCGGCTAAAAGCATGAATTATTATAGTATTTTTCTTCAGATTTTTCAACACAGCTTTTCCGTCTGGTGAACGTTCCTTGAAAAGTAGAGCGGACCGTAAGGGGAGACTGCGGACAGTTTAGAAAATCTTCATTCTTGTCGTCCCTTCTTTTCGAGAATATGTTTTTCCATCTGATGTCCCTGCTCCGATGTTACTTTCCATTTCTTCATATCCGTTAGAGCGGTAAGACGTCCCTTTGTGGCGCGGTTGGAGTTGTGCTGGCTCTCTTGTACGGAAAAACTATTCTAGTTCCTCATCTCGACATACTTGATCGATCCTGTTTGTCAAATTCAATCCTCGTCAAAACCAAGATCTAAAAAGAAATGGCGAATTTTGGCTCCACACTGTAGGATCTTCTAAAATACTCAGTATGAGATTGATTTGTACACATATTGCTATGTTCATAGAAATTCGATAATTCGATGACACGTGAAAGTTTTAACCGTTGATCATGTTCTAGTTTTATTACTAGTATTATTGTTTTATTATTCAATAATAAAATATTGTAATCGCTCTTAAAAAAAAAAAATAAATTCTAACCGCCCCCTGGATATTTCATGGTTTACGTTTCAAAGGGTGTAGAATCCGAATCTGCAACAAAAATTTGTCCGTCCGTCCGCCGTACGCGGGATTTCTCCCAAACGGCTGGAGCAAAATATCTGAAATTTTCAGGAAAAATCAATATTGGTCCGAAAACGCCCCAATTCTTGAGCCAGCTCTCTCACTTAATTTAAAGTGACCTTTAAGGATTGTCAAAGTTTTGTAAAATCCCTGAAAACCTCAAAAAAAGTCGAAGCAGCCTAAATTTGGACTCTTTTTGAAGAACTTTCTATCGAAGAATCGAATGAGCCCCTCCCCAGGTCCCTAGGTCAAACCATTCCCGATGTATGGCCCGATTTATGGTGCCAAGATTTGCGTTTTTTTCCAGAGCGATTACAGTGGTTTATTATTGAATAATAAACCAAAATTTCCGTCCGTCCGCCGTACGCACGATTTCTCCCAAACGGCTGGAGCTGAAAAGATCAATATTGGTCCGACAACGCCCCAATTCTTTAGCCAGCTCTCGCACTTAATTTTCATTGGAAAAACGCTGCCTAAAATTCTTTCACTGGGCTTTGTATGGCCCGATTTATTGCCAAGATTTGCGCTTGCGTTACATGGTTTATTATTGAATAATAAACCAAAAATTCTACGCACGATTTCTCCCAAACGGCTGGAGCAAAAGATTTGGAAAAACGCTGCAAATTCTTTCACTGGGGTTTATTATTCAATTGGCTTGCGTTCATGATTTGTTTTGGAGTGTGCGTGTTTCACAGGTGATAGAGCGATTATTGAATTTCAGGAGATATGCATAGGGCACGTAAATCTGTTCTCAACCAAATTACCTATTTGGATTGTTCAGTTGATCATATTTATGTGCCTTCTGAAATTCAATAATCGCTCTATCACCTGTGAAACACGCACACTCCAAAGCTTAGTAGAAATTCAAATCATGAACGCAAGCCAATTGAATAATAAACCCCAAATTTGAAAGAATTTGCAGCGTTTTTTATCCCATGAAACTATTACATCCTTATAACCTTCCTGCCTATTTTAGCACAGGAAAATTAGGTCACTTTCATAACAATGATATGAAGTCAGTCAAGTTAGGTAAGTGATAACTAAATAGGGGTCCCAGCCAATATTAGGGAGGTCCCAGGAGAGCCTAGTTAACAAGAGTGTAAGAGCCGGCTAAAACGAAGGAGAGAACTGACTCCAGATTCTGTTAACCAAAAACGGGAAAATTTCGTTTGGAGGGGAAGTGAAGAAAATTTAGAGTGGGAATCGCGGGGAGCAGAGAGAGGAGGATAGTAGAAACCAATCAGGGACGGGGTTACAACTACCCCAGGAAACCCCAGGGTGCTAGGGGGGAGACTAAGCGTGACTGACCGTTTGCTAGAAAAAAGGGTGGCTTGGGGAAGACCAGCGGCACAAAGCAGCTTGGGGAATTTGGAGTCCATTAAAGGCTTTAAATATTTTCGCATAGGAACGGGATTGACGGATAATGAGGTACCAGTAGCGGCGAGTATGGTCCCATTACATGTGGGCCTTGAATACGAGTCAAGTGTGGTTTTTAAGAGGTAATGACCTAAATACCGAAAAATTCTTCACGATCTAAAACCATTTCAGATACATCTGAACACCTTTCCAGGATTGAATCTAACTTTCCGCAAATTGAATTAGACGTTCAGCAGAATTAATTAAACTTTTCTCAAACTAAATTACGCTTTTCGCAAAATGAATGAAACGAGGGCAACTCCGTTATTTTAGTCGAATAAAATTTACAATTTCAACAGGGTGGCTCCAATATTCTGTGCGGCACTTCCAGATTTTATAGAAAACTAGCTGGCCCGGCAAACGTCTTTTGCCATTCTAAATTACTTCTAGTTTCTAGATAAATTCTAGTGCAGACAAAAAGGTACTTACTTGCTATAAGTGTGTAAGTGTGGTATACGCTTGAAATGTCCTCATTATGTCAAATCATTTTATAAAAAAGTATACTTACAACACGAAAGCCGTTTTCGGTTGGAGCTCGTGATCCGTGTTGAGTACTTTCAAGGTTATGTGAATCACTTGTTTAACTAAAACTTGATTAAGTGAACTAATCGTGCCAAATACACTTGAAATTAATAATTTTATTTTTTTGTTATGAATTAATATGAGAGTTACAGTGAGTTATGAATTAATATGAGAGTTACAGTGAGGTGGCAATATGATAATTGTACACATTTTTAATACACTTTACACATAAACAATAACTGCCGAAAAATGTGTAGAAGTGAGAGAAGTATTGTGTGAGTGAAACTGGAGACCGGCTTCAGTATCATTCCTACTCCGTGCTGTTCACTTAGAAGTGACACAGGTATAGCGTAGGGAAGGCCGATAGTCGATAGAACTATCGATAGGACTATCGATACTCGGCTGACTATCGATGTTTGGGAATACGAAATAACTCTGCCCTCTTCCCTTGAAATTTAAAGCTTCACTTGAAGGAAAGTTAATTCATTTTATGAATTGAAAGGAATCTACAATAACTCTAAGGTTCCTCCTATTCACAACGCAAATTTATTGAATGGGAACAACAGTGGATAGGTCAGGAAAACCTCAGGGGGGGGGGGGGGGGGGGGGGTCAAAAACCTGGGCTTTAATAAAGATTTAACGAAAGGTATAGGAAGGTAGAGAACTCGAGGTTGGAAGCAATATGATTATTTGAAAAT
>JAVIWC010004972.1:0-11055 GCA_031894815.1 Creontiades dilutus
CCACGCCCTGATCACATTAAGCTCCACGAAGATATTCAGGAATTCTGTTGGCGTCTCAGGTTGAAGTATTATTTTCACAACAATGAAAACGTTGATCAAAATGGAGAAGCGTTACACAGTTCCCTGCAGAAATTCAAGCCTCCCTCTAATTTTGACCCAAAAAACATCCCTGGATCAAGACTACCTCCTACTCACCCGTTGGAGAAATACATAACTGCTCTGCTTCAACGCACATCAAGCTCTACATTTTTGGACTCCCTTACCCCACGTGATAACCTTTCCCCAGAAGAACGCCGGACTCTCAAATCCCTCAAGTCAGACCAATCAATACGGATCATGCCGGCAGATAAAGGGTCAACAGTGGTGGTAATGAACACAACTGATTATGAACGAGAAGTGAACAGACAGTTGAATGACTCAAGATTCTACGAACCAGTTGATAATGACCCAACATTGGGACTAGCAAATGTTATCAAGAGGTTCGTAAAAGCGAATGGGAGGAGAGAAGGGCTGTGCTCTAAAGACATTGAACTTCTAGTTCCAGAGGAGCCGAAATGCCCTGACTTCTATATTCTCCCTAAAATTCACAAATCGTATGCTCTTCCTGATCTACTTCCCCCCGGCCGTCCAATTGTAGCAAGCTTTGGGTGTGTTACAGAGCGGATATCGTCATATGTTGATTCATTCCTTCAACCTATAGTACAGAGGCAACCATCGTTCATCAAGGACACTCAGCATTTCCTGACTGTATTACGAGAGACCAGAGTCCCAACAGGAGCGATCCTCGTCACTATTGACGTGAACTCACTGTACACACAGATTCCACACAACGAAGGCTTGGCTGCTCTCAATCGTTTCCTCCAGGAACGTTCAGAACCAAGAGTTCCTTCCACTAACTTCCTGGTGAAACTAGCTGAGTTTGTCCTGACAATGAACGTGTTCAAATATGGAAACCAAATATATCTGCAAAAGAGGGGAACTGCTATGGGAACTCGAATGGCACCATCATATGCGAATTTGTACATGGCAGATTTGGAAAACAGCTTCTTGTCATCCAGCGCAAAGACTCCTCTGCTGTGGAAGCGTTTCATTGATGACTGCTTCATGATATGGCCCCATGGTGAGAACGAACTAAAATTATTTTTAGAAAATCTCAATTCCCGTTTCTCAGTAACCTTTACTTGGTCTTACTCTAGGTCAGCTGCAACATTTCTTGATGTAGACATAAAGCTTGATAATGGGAGCCTGTCAACAAGTGTGCATATTAAGCCGACAAACAAACAGTTGTACTTGCACTATGACAGCTGCCATCCCCCTCATACAAAACGGTCAGTCCCCCGATCATTATCTGCCAGAGGCCACCGAATATGTAGTAACCGGGAAAACCTTGGAAACTACTTGTCTGGTGTTGAAGAGAAATTAAGTGAAAGGGGATATCCAAGACGGTTAATTGAGAAGAGGATGATCCCAGCTCATGTCAATTACCGAGAAACGTCACTGCCAACTACCGAACGAGTTCCTCTGGTGACAACATTCTTTTTTGGTATCCAAAAAATGAATGGAATACTTAGGGAGCTTCAGCCAATCCTGGACTCAAGTGCGCTGACCCAAGACATATTCAAGCAAGTACCACGACTGACATACAGGCAGGGACAAAATTTGGGAGGCATATTATCTCACCGACATCCATCTCTTCAACCTCAACAACAGCAACACCGGGGACTACATCCGTGCCACCGCCCAAGATGCAAGCTGTGCGAGATTGCCATAGAAGACATCAATTTCACTTCTCCTAACACCACTCATACATACAGATGCCAGGGCGCTGCTGATTGCCAATCGAGTATGTGCGTCTACCAATTGATTTGCAGAAAGTGCACAGAAGAAGAATCAAGAAGCTTTTATGTTGGAAAAGCCGCACAATTAAACCTGCGAATAAACAACCACAGAGCATCGATACAACAATCACAACCACGGCCAGTAAAACTCCACGCACTATCACACGGACCCTCAACCACTTTTAATGAATGTTTCGGCGTTAAAGTTTTAAAGAAGATGACACAGCCTACAAACGACCGACTTTTACAACAGTCGGAACGAGCACACCTTTTGGTTTTGGGGTCAAATCGTCCCCCTGGACTCAACATCAACGATTGACTTAACTCCATCATGGTGACAATCAACACGACAACAAGATGCAAGCCCGATCCCAAAACTCAAAAATCACTTTTCTTCTAATTTTTGACAAAGATTTTTTCGAAATATCAAACAAATTCTTTCACCTTTATATCTGTTAAATTTGTACTATTTCTTTAACAAACGTTATATAGTTCAGCAGAACAGCTAACCAGTCAACACAGTATTATATAGTGCAGTAGCACAGAAACTTCATTTCTGAAACCTTTCTTCGGAAATCCTTTCAACGTTTTGTGTTCCAGTCTCTATTTTTGTGAGTACACATTTTCGTCCTTTTTCGCTTTCTCATAACCCCATCACAGCTCCATGAATCCTCAACGTTATTGGCTGAACCAAATTCGCTATTTTTCCTTAAAAGTGGTACGATGTGTTAGTCACATAGAGTTTATTGAAAGCTGTCTTCGTGTAGGGATAATACCGCGTGGTCTCACTCTCAAGCTACCAATTCATGCCGCACCCCTCGCTATGCGCCAGCATTTGGAAGCTTTTTCACGACGGTGTTCATTAAACTATACCAAACTGATGTTGCATGAATACAAGGCTCTGCACTACAAATATTTAAATGAACACTTGAGACCACTGTTGAACATTGTTCGTGCAGTGAGTGTAGCCCTTGAAAACGAAGCAAACGTGATACTAAATCAGGCAGATAAAATGTTGGCCTTTTTCCGCTCCAACCACTTGAGAAAGCTCTCAGCACTATACTTGCGGGAGTTTCGGAAAGGAAACCCAATACAATTAATTACACCTCAAGTACACAGACCAGCTGACAACACATGCTTCAGGCAACATTTTCATACATTGAATAATTCTGTAAACCTTCAAGGGCGTGTTACAAAAGGCCTGCAAACGAGGCAAACACAAGCTGGGAGGAATAAGCCCAAGCAAAATTACCATTCAAGAATAAATCCAGTTACTAGCAAGGAAATTGGATCAAGAAACCAGCCAATGAGACAATCACAAGCACAAACTGCGGATACAGCTAATCAAAATGTGTGCAATCTATCCTCCCGTCGTTTAAATGAAACGGAAACAAATTTGCTGGCAAAAGGACTCACATTCACTCCAACACCACGCCCTGATCACATTAAGCTCCACGAAGATATTCAGGAATTCTGTTGGCGTCTCAGGTTGAAGTATTATTTTCACAACAATGAAAACGTTGATCAAAATGGAGAAGCGTTACACAGTTCCCTGCAGAAATTCAAGCCTCCCTCTAATTTTGACCCAAAAAACATCCCTGGATCAAGACTACCTCCTACTCACCCGTTGGAGAAATACGTATCTGCTCTGCTTCAACGCACATCAAGCTCTACATTTTTGGACTCCCTTACCCCACGTGATAACCTTTCCCCAGAAGAACGCCGGACTCTCAAATCCCTCAAGTCAGACCAATCAATACGGATCATGCCGGCAGATAAAGGGTCAACAGTGGTGGTAATGAACACAACTGATTATGAACGAGAAGTGAACAGACAGTTGAATGATTCAAGATTCTACGAACCACTTGATAATGACCCAACATTGGGGCTAGCAAATATTACCAAAAGGTTCTTAAAAACGAATGAGAGGAGAGAAGGGCTGCGCTCTAAAGACATTGAACTTCTAGTTCCAGATGAGCCAAAATGCCCTGACTTCTATATTCTCCCTAAAATTCACAAATCATATTCTCTTCCTGATCAACTTCCCCCCGGCCGTCCTATTGTAGCGAGCTTTGGTTGTGTTACAGAGCGGATATCGGCATTTGTTGATTCACACCTTCAATCTATTGTACAGAGTCAACCATCGTTCATCAAAGACACTCAGCATTTTTTGACTGTATTACAAGAGACCAGAGTCCCAACAGGAGCGATCCTCGTCACTATTGACGTGAACTCATTGTATACAGAGATTCCACACAACGAAGGTTTGGCTGCTCTCAATCGTTTCCTCCAGGAACGTTCAGAACCAAGAGTTCCTTCCACTGACTTCCTGGTGAAACTTGCAGAGTTTGTACTTACAATGAACGTGTTCAAGTATGGAAACCGAATATATCTGCAAAAGAGGGGAACTGCTATGGGAACCCGAATGGCACCATCATATGCAAATTTATACATGGCAGATTTGGAGAACAGCTTCCTGGCATCCAGCGCAAAAACCCCTTTGCTGTGGAAGCGTTTCATTGATGACTGCTTCATGATATGGCCCCATGGTGAGGACGAACTCAAATTGTTTCTAGAAAACCTGAATTCCCGTTTCTCAGTCAATTTTACTTGGTCCTACTCTGAGTCAGCTGCAACATTTCTTGATGTGGACATGAAGCTTGAGAATGGGAGCCTGTCAACTAGTGTACACATTAAGCCAACAAACAAGCAGCTTTACTTGCACTACGACAGCTGCCATCCCCCTCATACAAAACGGTCAATCCCCCGATCATTATCTGCCAGAGGCCACCAGATATGTAGTAACCGGGAAAACCTGGGAAACTACTTGTCTGGTGTCGGAGATAAATTAAGAGAAAGGGGATATCCACGACGGTTAGTTGAGAAGAGAATGATCCCAGCTCATGTCAGTTATCAACGAACAACACTGCCACCTACTGACCGAGTTCCTCTGGTAACAACATTCTTCTTTGGTATCCAAAAAATGAATGGGATACTTAGGGAGCTTCAGCCAATCCTGGACTCAAGTGCGCTGACTCAAGACGTCTTCAAGGAAGTACCACGACTTACATACAGACAGGGACAAAATTTGGGAAGCATATTATCTCACCGGCATCCATCACACCTCAACATCAGCAACACCGGGGCCTACGTCCGTGCCACCGCCCAAGATGCAAGCTGTGCGAAATTGCCATTGATGACATAAATTTCACTTCTCCAAACACCACTCATTCATACAGATGCCAGGGCGCTGCTGATTGTCAATCGCGTATGTGCGTTTACCAATTGATTTGTAAAAAGTGCACAGAAGAACAATCAAGGTGCTTCTATATTGGAAAAGCCGCACAATTGAACCTGCGAATGAACAATCATAGAGCATCAATACACCAATCACAACCACGGCCAGTAAAACTCCACACACTATCACACGGACCCTCAACCACTTTTAACGAATGTTTTGGCGTTAAAGTTTTAAAAAAGATGACCCAGCCCACAAACGATCGACTTTTACAACAGTCGGAACGAGCTCACCTTTTGGTATTGGGATCGAATCGTCCACCCGGACTCAACATCAATGAATGAGTTAACTCCACTATGGTGACGACAAACAAGACAACAAGATACAAGCCCGATCCCAAAACCAAAAATCACTTTTCTTCTAATTTTTGACAAAGATTCTTTCGAAATATCAAACAAATTCTTTCACCTTTATATCTGTTAAATTTGTACTATTTCTTTAACAAACGTTATATAGTTCAGCAGAACAGCAAACCAGTTACCACAGTATTATATAGTGCAGTAGCACTGAAACTTCATTTCTGAAACCTTTCTTCGGAAATTTTCTCAACGTTTTGTGTTCCAGTCCCTATATTTTGTGAGTACATATTTTCGTCCTTTTCGCTTTCTCATAGCCCCATCACAGCTCCATGAATCCTCAACGTTATTGGCTGAACCAAATTCGCTATTTTTCCATAAAAGTGGTACGATGTGCTAGTCACATAGAGTTCATCGAAAGCTGTCTGCGTGTGGGGATTATACCGCGTGGTCTCACTCTCAAGCTACCAATTCATGCCGCACCCCTCGCTATGCGCCAGGATTTGGAAGCTTTTTCACGACGGTGTTCATTAGATTATACCAGACTAATGTTGCATCAATACAAGGCTCTGCACTATAAATATTTAAATGGACACTTGAGACCACTGTTGAATATTGTTCGTGCAGTGGGTCTAGCTCTAGAAAACGAAGCAAATTTGATACTTCATCAGGCGGATAAAATGTTGGCCTTTTTCCGATCAAACCACTTGAAAAAGCTCTCAGCACTGTACTTACGGGAGCTTCGGAGAGGAAATCCAATACAATTGATTACACCACTATACGCACACAGACCAGCTGATAATAGTCGCCTCAGACAACATTTTCATACGAGGAATAATCCTGTAATCCATCAAGGGCATGTAACAAAAGGCCTACAAACGAGGCAACCACAAGCACAAGCTGGGAGGAATAAGCTCAGGCAAAATTACCATTCAAGAATTAATGCAGTTACTAGCGAGGGAATCGGATCAGTAAATCAGCCGAGACAACCACAAGCACAAGCTGTGGATATATCTGACCAAAATGTGTGCAATTTATCATCCCGTCGTTTAAATGAAACAGAAACAAATTTGCTGTCAAAAGGCCTCACATTCACCCCAACACCACGCCCTGATCACATTAAGCTCCATGAAGATATTCAGGAATTCTGTTGGCGTCTCAGGTTGAAATATTATTTTCACAACAATGAAAACGTGGATCAAAATGGAGAAGGATTGCACAGTTCCCTGCAAAAATTCAAGCCCCCATCTAATTTTGACCCAAAAAACATCCCTGAATCAAGACTGCCTCCCACCCACCCTTTGGAGAAATACATTACTGCTCTGCTTCAACGCACATCAAGCTCTACATTTTTGGACTCCCTCACCCCACGTGATAACCTTTCCCCAGAAGAACGCCGGACCCTCAAATCCCTCAAGTTGGACCAATCAATTCGGATCATGCCGGCAGATAAAGGGTCAACAGTGGTGGTAATGAACACAACTGATTATGAACGAGAAGTTGACAGACAGTTGAATGATTCAAGATTCTACGAACCACTTGATAATGACCCAACATTGACGCTAGCAAATGTTATCAAAAGGTTCATAAAAACGAATGGGAGGAAAGAAGGGCTATGCTCTAAAGACATTGAACTTCTAGTTCCAGATGAGCCAAAATGCCCTGACTTCTATATTCTCCCTAAAATTCACAAATCATATTCTCTTCCTGATCAACTTCCCCCCGGCCGTCCTATTGTAGCGAGCTTTGGTTGTGTTACAGAGCGGATATCGGCATTTGTTGATTCACACCTCCAATCTATTGTACAGAGTCAACCATCGTTCATCAAAGACACTCAGCATTTTTTGACTGTATTACAAGAGACCAGAGTCCCAACAGGAGCGATCCTCGTCACTATTGACGTGAACTCATTGTATACAGAGATTCCACACAACGAAGGTTTGGCTGCTCTCAATCGTTTCCTCCAGGAACGTTCAGAACCAAGAGTTCCTTCCACTGACTTCCTGGTGAAACTTGCAGAGTTTGTACTTACAATGAACGTGTTCAAGTATGGAAACCGAATATATCTGCAAAAGAGGGGAACTGCTATGGGAACCCGAATGGCACCATCATATGCAAATTTATACATGGCAGATTTGGAGAACAGCTTCCTGGCATCCAGCGCAAAAACCCCTTTGCTGTGGAAGCGTTTCATTGATGACTGCTTCATGATATGGCCCCATGGTGAGGACGAACTCAAATTGTTTCTAGAAAACCTGAATTCCCGTTTCTCAGTCAATTTTACTTGGTCCTACTCTGAGTCAGCTGCAACATTTCTTGATGTGGACATGAAGCTTGAGAATGGGAGCCTGTCAACTAGTGTACACATTAAGCCAACAAACAAGCAGCTTTACTTGCACTACGACAGCTGCCATCCCCCTCATACAAAACGGTCAATCCCCCGATCATTATCTGCCAGAGGCCACCAGATATGTAGTAACCGGGAAAACCTGGGAAACTACTTGTCTGGTGTCGGAGATAAATTAAGAGAAAGGGGATATCCACGACGGTTAGTTGAGAAGAGAATGATCCCAGCTCATGTCAGTTATCAACGAACAACACTGCCACCTACTGACCGAGTTCCTCTGGTAACAACATTCTTCTTTGGTATCCAAAAAATGAATGGGATACTTAGGGAGCTTCAGCCAATCCTGGACTCAAGTGCGCTGACTCAAGACGTCTTCAAGGAAGTACCACGACTTACATACAGACAGGGACAAAATTTGGGAAGCATATTATCTCACCGGCATCCATCAACACCTCAACATCAGCAACACCGGGGCCTACGTCCGTGCCACCGCCCAAGATGCAAGCTGTGCGAAATTGCCATTGATGACATAAATTTCACTTCTCCAAACACCACTCATTCATACAGATGCCAGGGCGCTGCTGATTGTCAATCGCGTATGTGCGTTTACCAATTGATTTGTAAAAAGTGCACAGAAGAACAATCAAGGTGCTTCTATATTGGAAAAGCCGCACAATTGAACCTGCGAATGAACAATCATAGAGCATCAATACACCAATCACAACCACGGCCAGTAAAACTCCACACACTATCACACGGACCCTCAACCACTTTTAACGAATGTTTTGGCGTTAAAGTTTTAAAAAAGATGACCCAGCCCACAAACGATCGACTTTTACAACAGTCGGAACGAGCTCACCTTTTGGTATTGGGATCGAATCGTCCACCCGGACTCAACATCAATGAATGAGTTAACTCCACTATGGTGACGACAAACAAGACAACAAGATACAAGCCCGATCCCAAAACCAAAAATCACTTTTCTTCTAATTTTTGACAAAGATTCTTTCGAAATATCAAACAAATTCTTTCACCTTTATATCTGTTAAATTTGTACTATTTCTTTAACAAACGTTATATAGTTCAGCAGAACAGCAAACCAGTTACCACAGTATTGTGTTCCAGTCCCTATATTTTGTGAGTACATATTTTCGTCCTTTTCGCTTTCTCATAGCCCCATCACAGCTCCATGAATCCTCAACGTTATTGGCTGAACCAAATTCGCTATTTTTCCATAAAAGTGGTACGATGTGCTAGTCACATAGAGTTCATCGAAAGCTGTCTGCGTGTGGGGATTATACCGCGTGGTCTCACTCTCAAGCTACCAATTCATGCCGCACCCCTCGCTATGCGCCAGGATTTGGAAGCTTTTTCACGACGGTGTTCATTAGATTATACCAGACTAATGTTGCATCAATACAAGGCTCTGCACTATAAATATTTAAATGGACACTTGAGACCACTGTTGAATATTGTTCGTGCAGTGGGTCTAGCTCTAGAAAACGAAGCAAATTTGATACTTCATCAGGCGGATAAAATGTTGGCCTTTTTCCGATCAAACCACTTGAAAAAGCTCTCAGCACTGTACTTACGGGAGCTTCGGAGAGGAAATCCAATACAATTGATTACACCACTATACGCACACAGACCAGCTGATAATAGTCGCCTCAGACAACATTTTCATACGAGGAATAATCCTGTAATCCATCAAGGGCATGTAACAAAAGGCCTACAAACGAGGCAACCACAAGCACAAGCTGGGAGGAATAAGCTCAGGCAAAATTACCATTCAAGAATTAATGCAGTTACTAGCGAGGGAATCGGATCAGTAAATCAGCCGAGACAACCACAAGCACAAGCTGTGGATATATCTGACCAAAATGTGTGCAATTTATCATCCCGTCGTTTAAATGAAACAGAAACAAATTTGCTGTCAAAAGGCCTCACATTCACCCCAACACCACGCCCTGATCACATTAAGCTCCATGAAGATATTCAGGAATTCTGTTGGCGTCTCAGGTTGAAATATTATTTTCACAACAATGAAAACGTGGATCAAAATGGAGAAGGATTGCACAGTTCCCTGCAAAAATTCAAGCCCCCATCTAATTTTGACCCAAAAAACATCCCTGAATCAAGACTGCCTCCCACCCACCCTTTGGAGAAATACATTACTGCTCTGCTTCAACGCACATCAAGCTCTACATTTTTGGACTCCCTCACCCCACGTGATAACCTTTCCCCAGAAGAACGCCGGACCCTCAAATCCCTCAAGTTGGACCAATCAATTCGGATCATGCCGGCAGATAAAGGGTCAACAGTGGTGGTAATGAACACAACTGATTATGAACGAGAAGTTGACAGACAGTTGAATGATTCAAGATTCTACGAACCACTTGATAATGACCCAACATTGACGCTAGCAAATGTTATCAAAAGGTTCATAAAAACGAATGGGAGGAAAGAAGGGCTATGCTCTAAAGACATTGAACTTCTAGTTCCAGATGAGCCAAAATGCCCTGACTTCTATATTCTCCCTAAAATTCACAAATCATATTCTCTTCCTGATCAACTTCCCCCCGGCCGTCCTATTGTAGCGAGCTTTGGTTGTGTTACAGAGCGGATATCGGCATTTGTTGATTCACACCTCCAATCTATTGTACAGAGTCAACCATCGTTCATCAAAGACACTCAGCATTTTTTGACTGTATTACAAGAGACCAGAGTCCCAACAGGAGCGATCCTCGTCACTATTGACGTGAACTCATTGTATACAGAGATTCCACACAACGAAGGTTTGGCTGCTCTCAATCGTTTCCTCCAGGAACGTTCAGAACCAAGAGTTCCTTCCACTGACTTCCTGGTGAAACTTGCAGAGTTTGTACTTACAATGAACGTGTTCAAGTATGGAAACCGAATATATCTGCAAAAGAGGGGAACTGCTATGGGAACCCGAATGGCACCATCATATGCAAATTTATACATGGCAGATTTGGAGAACAGCTTCCTGGCATCCAGCGCAAAAACCCCTTTGCTGTGGAAGCGTTTCATTGATGACTGCTTCATGATATGGCCCCATGGTGAGGACGAACTCAAATTGTTTCTAGAAAACCTGAATTCCCGTTTCTCAGTCAATTTTACTTGGTCCTACTCTGAGTCAGCTGCAACATTTCTTGATGTGGACATGAAGCTTGAGAATGGGAGCCTGTCAACTAGTGTACACATTAAGCCAACAAACAAGCAGCTTTACTTGCACTACGACAGCTGCCATCCCCC
>JAVIWC010004973.1:0-10999 GCA_031894815.1 Creontiades dilutus
GTCACCAGATTATGGATCTAGGGGTGATTTTGGACGAGCAGCTAACCTTTGTGGAACACATCGACTACATCACTAAAAAAGGAATGAAGGCCCTGGGTTTCCTAAAAAGGAGTACTCGTGAATTTACAAATGTGCCAGTGCTAGTCCTTCTGTATAAGACACTAGTCTTGCCAGTACTCGAATATAATTCGATTTTATGGTCCCCTCACCATGAGGTTTACCGGGCACAGTTGGAACGGGTCCAGCGGAGCTTTGTTCGCTATATTGCGTTCAAGTCAGGTATCCCGGCGGCTGAGTTGAATTACACCTCTCTCCAGAGCATCCACAACATCCCGCTCCTCCAGCATCGTCGGCGATTGGCGGACATAGTTTTTCTCCATAAGCTCCTAAATGATAAAATTGACTGCCCTCGCTTATTGGAGCGTTTAGATTTCAAAGTGCCACGTCAGTCGTCCCGTTCGCGGGAACTTTTTCATGTCCCGTTCCACTACACGAGCTACCTACAAAATGCCCCCTTCACGAGAATCCCAAGGCTTGCAAATGCTGTCCTAAATAACTCACCCACTCTTGACTTTTTCAACTCTTCATTGAACTCCACCAAAGAATGCACAACCAGCTTCCTCACATCTCAACACTAACATAGACATTTGATGATAACATATATATACATACATAAATGCAAATACTAATTCATAATAACTGAACTCTGTTTCTTGTCGCTGACAACTAAATATTTAATTCTGTAAATTGGGCTTGCCCGTATCATGAATAAATAAATAAATAAATAAATAAAAGCCCTGGTGAGTCGAATACACCCAAAACGTTGCAATGAGCTTTTTCCGATTGATGTAGCATACTTTTGTTTTCTTGAGGTTTCATTTTTCGCAGAATTTTTATGCCGAGACAATCATCGAAAGATGCATTATGGGACATTGCATGCCGACTCACGGGTAGATCGTTATCACCTCTCACCACTGAAGCACGATGGTTGTTCACCCTTAGGTTGAGTTGGGTTTCAGCCTTTCCCACGTAGAAAGCAGGGCATTATATATATATAATTCGTGATTATTCTTGTTAGTTTGAGGTTTTTTGGTTCATTTTTAGGTCTATAAATTACCATTATCTGCTTTCGGAGAATTTCAACGGGTCTGAAAACTTTATCCGTCGGGTTTTCGTCTGAAGTGAATAGGAAACGACAACCCACTGCCCAAGGCAGTACGACCTCAAAAAATCAAGTTTTTACCTGTTTTAAGCATATTTTTGCCCATAGCAACGATGTGTGTGATTGGATAGAACTAGATTTGAAGTGAAGTCCACGTTATCGCAGATTTAGAACCTACTCTTATTCAAACGTAGGTAACTGACAAAGATTGAATGGATAACAAACTCTCGCTATTCAGTTAAAAAGGTTCACATTGGGAATAATAAACAACGATGTACACACCAGAAGAAATCACACTTCTTTAATCACCAGTACAACGCTTTTGAAAAGGACATCACAACCTCACTGAGCTTCTGACGGAAGCTCCATTTTTGGCGTAGAAACGAAAAAAAGGATCCATTTATGACGCTTGCTCTATACACGTCCATACTCTCCCATCTCCCATGAAAATTGAGCAAGAAGAAAAAAAAAAAAAAAAAAAAAAAAAAAGTGGAGCCAGTAACACGTAAAACGGACGACCCTGGTAGAGCAGTAAGGGTCTGACCGCTTTTATACTGTAAGCACATAAATTTCAAGTTTAATGTTCTTTTATAGTCGCGCCGGTGCATTACTTTCCGTAAAAGCCTATTATTAATGCGAGTCTTTTTAAGAGCTTCTTCGTGCTTAATCTCGCTGGGTTATCTATTAGTAAAACATTATTTACGGGCGAACGTTTTTAGTTTCGTTTCAGTTTTCTGAGTCTTAAAGGATTTTTTTCCTTTCCTTCATCGCATTTTTCGGAGTTGAAAGCTACAAAAAAAGTGTTATTTTTTCGGATGGAATGAAAGGAGAGAAAAAGTTGTTTTAGTGAAAAAATATAGGTGGTTGGTTTCATTCATTTTGCAGTAGGAAGGCAAATGGGCTTGAGAGTAAATATTTTGCCTTACTCTTCCGTGGTTAAATAATTAAAAGTTGTTGTAAGCTGCAACGTAGCTCCTGATATTTCTTTGGAGGCGTTGCGATGTCGAACAACAGGATTTTCTACAACATGCTCAAAACTCAGCCTTTGTTGGTTCATTGACTTCCATTTTTTCGGAGTTTAGGTGTGTTCATGTTTTGAGATATAACAGGGAGCCTTCCATTGTAAATGATCATTAACATTTAATAATAGTTTAATGAAGTCACAATGTAGGTAAACAAATAGCATTAGTTCCTGTATAGCGTTATGATGAACAATATCGCCGTAGAATCAAAATTCAGGATTCTTCAAGTAAGAATGTTTCGAACAGGAGAGGAGGAAGGAGTTATCCTGAAAAAAGTGGTTATTTTGGTACTGGGGATTGATAGTTACTTTTGTTAAGTTCTCTAATCCGAATTGGAGTGGAAATCTGTAGAATCGTTTGGGGAACTTATGAATTTGGAGTGGAAAGTACATAATTTTGTTTGAAAAGTCTTCTGACAGGAGCACAGGCACATTTGCACCCCCTGGCCAAAATGAAAAAGATACCTAATAATAATAATATTATAAGTATAATATTATCATACTGTTTTACAACTTTTCCCCATGAATCCTAATTGAAGAGCAGAAGAGTTTCAAATCCACGCGCCGAGCAGAGCCTCAGGATGGGTGAAAGGATGGGGAAGTCGTGATTTTTTTTTTTTTTTATATATAGGTATATATGTAGAGGTTGGTGGAAAATCCATTACTGGACTGACAGTGAGGGGGTATATCAAAAGATGTGTCCCCCTCACCCTTTGTGTAGGGGTCTCCATCGTGGCATACCACACCATCCTCTCTTCTTTTATGACTGTCCCGGGACTGCTTTTTGGCATTACTTCGGGACAGCCCCCTTTTTAACCTCGTGAGGGTTCCTCCTGGTCTTCACTACTTCTACTCTGGCTCATTCCCACCTTCTATTCACTTCCTTCTCTTTGAGCACCATAGTGATGTACGTGCTGACTGTACTCCAGTTCTCCGCAGATTGTATCATCTTTTCTACTACTGTTTCTGGGCTAAAATCACCTATTACTCCAACCAAATCCTGCCTTAGCTGCTGCCATTTTGGGCATATAAAGAATGTGTGCTCTACATCATCGTCCCCCATCCGGCAGTACACACACCTTGCCTCGGAAGTCTTCCCTATTTTCTTTAGAAACGACCGATAATAACCATGCCCCGTCAGGAACTGGGTTAAATAGTAATTAACGTCGCCCTGTTTCCTCTCCGTCCATTTTTGCACTTCCCCGATCAGACGTGCTGTCCACCTTCCCCGGGTTTCAGCTGCCCATCTCTGCTGCCATTTTTGCAGGGTCTCTGCTCTCTCCTCTTTTTTACTTCTCTGGCCGCATGTTCTTGCTTTCTGGCATGAACCCGCTTCCTCTCATCAGCCAAAAGGTCGATTGGTACAACACCCGCAATAACCTGGGCTGCTGGTCCAGACACAGTCCGAAAGGCACTGCAGATGCGCAACGCACCCCTCCTTTGAAGTCGTGAGTTTGGTGATGAGGGTTATGGGTTCTATATCCAGGAGCTCTGTCTGTGCCCCGAATGGAAGGAGAACTCAGCGTTCGATTCGCGTCCAGTGAAAGAGCTCCCAAAGTTTGGGGAGGACACCGGTAGAATGCGTGCTTCAGTCCGAGAGTGCACTAGAATCACCAAAACACACTCCTGTCCTAATATCAGTTGATTGCCCCAGCCCTTATGACTGAACTTTGTAAGCTGTAAATACTCGATTAAAACAATAAGTGGTATAAAATGTGAGTTTGCTAAATTGTCGGCGAAGTAAAAAGTGATATTTGCGATGCAGGACGCCCAATGCCACTATTGACAGGCCTACAACAAACCTCAAAGGCAAGCAGAAATACGGACTAAGTCACTCGCGACGAAGTTGTGGAAACCCGTTTAAATAAAAACGGAGTAAGATGGAACGTTGTGTATATTTCCGCGAAAGTAAAGAGTTACACAGTTATTATGTTTATAACTGTGTAACTCGTTACGTTCGCGGGAATATAGACAACGTTCTATCTTACTCTGTTCTTATTGTTTTTATGCAAGCAGAAATCGTTCCACGATTCGCGAGTTCAACCCTCATTACTACGAAAAGGTGGAGTTGCTCTGCGTGTGAGGCAATAGTAAACTTTTCTGTTTCCCTTGTCTTCTTGCAGCAATAATAAGTATGAAGCTTGTTTTAATGATGGAATTTGGCTTTCACCTCCACGATGGTTCTTGTTGGGTAGATATGAATTTCAACTATTGCAAAACACGGTTTTCTTAAGTTCGACAATAATTTCAAAATTTGCATGTTCTTTCACTTAGGTAATTACGTACCTACAAGTAAAGTTAAAAAAAAAAAAAAGCCGTTGTTTTTGTTTTGATCGCAGTATCCTAGTGATGTAGTGAATGTGAATGCAAATGTTGGCACCATAAATTGGGCCATACATCGGGAATGGTTTGAGCAACGGACCTGGGGAAGGGCTCATTCGATTCCTCATGGAAAGTTCTTCAAAAAAATTCCAAATTTAGGCCGCCTTGACTTTTTTTGAGGTTTTTAGGGATTTTGCAAAACTTTGACAACCCATAAAGGGCACTTTAAATTAAGTGAGCGTGCTGGCTAAAGAATTGGGGCGTTGTCTGACCAATATTGATTTATTATTATCCCGAAAATTTCAGATTATTTGCTCCAGCCGTTTGGGAGAAATCGTGCGTACGGCATACGGACGGAAAATTTGTTATTGCAGATTTGAATTCTACACCCTTTGAAACGTAAACCATAAAATTTTCAGGGTGGGGGGGGGGGGTTAGAATTTTTTTCCAAGAGCGATTACAATGGTTTATTATTGTATTATGAACCAAAACGGGCAAGATTGATTCCCTTTGCTAATTGGTAGTTGAAATTTGAATGTTGGGCGAAAAAAGCTCACTTTTGTCTCATGTTCCCTTCGTGGTTGTCCGCTACGGTCTCGGTGCACCCCTGGGTTTCAGGGCAGGAGACGCCACTGTGGAAAGTATTAAAATTGGATTGTAAAGAACCCATTTTGGTTTATGAATGCTGCACGAAATGCTTTCAGTTTGTTCTGGACAGTTTCTACATTGTTTTGGGACGTTTTCGATTATTTTTGGAAAGTTGTCACTTTGCTTTGAAAGATTTTGGCGTGATTTGGGATGTGGTCAAACTGGTTCGTAAAGTTCTCACATTGGTTTGCTTATTTCTCAATTCGGTGTCTAACGTTCTTATTTTTATTTGGAGAGTTTTCAATTCCATGAACTAGGACATTTAACCAGAGAACCACAAGCTAAAGTGGAAAGTGTGCTGTGACTTCGTCAAAATTCCAAAATATTGCGAAGTTCAATACATTCGCTCGAATAAAAGAATATTATTCAGAATCGTTTTTCCTTGCTAGTTAATTTATAACTTTTAATCATTTTACACTATATGACGAGTTGGTTACTCAGCTCAGGTTAGTGTATTTTAAACTGGCTCAGAGTTTCACACTCGTCATTATAGCACATAATTAAGCTAAAGCCATTTTTATTAATTTTCTCTATATATACTAATATTTCTATAGTTGAGAAGTTGGCAGCATAAATGCGAACAATAATAATTCAACAATAAATGACCTACAGGCTCGCCCGCGAAAACGTCAGTATCTTTAGTAAACAGCAACGGATCATCCCACCGGGCTCACACTCTGCTGATACTCCGTGGCTCACGGTTATTAGCCAAAAGTCTGTAAGGGCAATTAACTGCGGCAATGCATATCCTCTCAAATCCTTTTATCATGTTTTACTACTTCAATTTGATTCCCATTCCTTGCCTTTGCAAAGTCAATAAATAAAACAGCAATAAACGACCTACTGTAGGTGGCACTGTAACAGGCATCGAATAAAATATCTTTAGTGAACTGGAAAGAATGGCTCACACAGCCGACAGATGATACTTCGTTGTTCAAGATCATTACCCAAAATTTTGTTATTTACTTGAAGAAAGCAGGGAAATGTAGGCAATTTTTGGTGGAGACGTTTCATAATGAATCAAATGGGAAAGTTTTTTAAAATCAGGTTTAATGTTGAATTAGAAAAGTGCGAGAAGGAGGAGTCATAGATCTGCCCCCAGTTAAGTTATTGTTATTCAGTAATTCGTAAATCATTGGTTATGTTTAGATCGATAAATTTATGTGGGACAGGTTGTCCGAGCGAGCTAAGGCATCAGTCCATTGGCTCTTTACTCTCAGTGGGAGTACTAATTAGCCCGGATCGAATCCGGCAGGCACCAATGATTAGGGTCAAAATCCTATCAAGTGTTGTATACCTGTCCTGTCGTTAGACAGTTCACCTCTGATCTCGATATCAATTGAACCCAAATCGCCCCAACCCAGGGGCGTGAGGCAATGGGAAGCCACGAGCGAAATCGTCAGACCTAGTTCCGATCCTCTCTAGAGGACGGCTGGCGACGTCCGCGACACCTCCGGGTAGTCGGACGAAAATCCAAGGTGAAATTCCTTGTTTATTTTACTTTCTATAAATGTTTAATACTTTACTAGTTTAATGGCCCTGCTACGCAGGTTAAAAAGAAATAGGTGAATAACACAATTTTTTTTTCGTGATTTATTGATTGCGACTGAAAAATCAAATACATTTCATCTAGCAATTTTACATATCAATAAAGGTACACTCCAAGAGGTAGGTTTACAGCAAAATCTAGCCCTTCATTATATAGCTCAATTAATTAGCACCGAGTTCGATTGCACTTCTATTCACGCAGCACAACTAAATCCAGTGGTTTGTTTCGCTTGAGACGTCGGATTTCACCTTCGTTGTCCAAAACGTAGAGCATCTCCGGGTTCACGTGTTTGTGGAGGCGATGTTCATGCTTCCTTGCGTATTTTGCAATAATTTCATAGACTGTCTCCATCCTCAAATCTCGATGAATATCATCGTTTCGCATGTACCAAGGGGCTCCAACTATACTTCTCAGTATTTTATTCTGAAAGGTTTGGATTTTCTTAATATTTGATTTCTTGGCACAGCCCCAGATCTGTATCCCATATGTCCAAATAGGGCGAAGGATCTGCTTATATATAAGCAGTTTGTTGTGAAGAGAGAGATGGGAATTCCTTCCCATTAGCCAATACATCCTTCTGTACTTGATTTTAAGTTCTTTTTCTTCTTTTCTATGTGTTTATTCCAGTTTAATTTGGAGTCAAGTGTCAAACCCAAGTATTTAACTGCTTCAGTATGCGGTATTTTATTCGAATTGATCTCAACATCCAAGATTGGGACTTTTCGGTTAGTGAAGTTGATGTGGGCTGATTTTGATTAGTTCAGCTTCATTCACCACATCTTGGTCCATTTACAAACCTCAGTAGTAGACGTCTGTAGTTTGCGTGTTGCAGCTTCTATATCATCTCCAACAGAGAGGATAGCCGTATCATCTGCAAAGGTGGCAACAGTTGTGCCTTCTTGTTGGGGTAAGTCCCGTGTGTACAGGAGGTATATTAAACAACACAATGAGGGAGTATAATAACAATATAAAAGTCATTGTGTTGTTTAAAAAATCGTATATCCCAAATCCCCGAGGAGAGGACCACGTCGCTTGCCCTGGGAGACGCTTCCCCCCGCTGCACAGTGGTTGAAAACGCTACTCTATGAGCCCAAAACTCAAAAGGGTTCGTAAACTCGTAAAATTTGGTATACTGAGGTTATTTCGTGCGCAGAACCCGAATCTGAAGTTAGTTTGTTGAAATTGTTTCCAGAAGTGGCGTTAAACGCATTATTGAGAAAGCTGAGTACCGAGTTTTGCCAGACCTAATATCATTAGCATTGAAAGGGGCTTCGTGGTAGAATAAAAAAGGTTATCTGAGTAATTATAAATCAAACTCATATGTAGAACTTATAATGTATGTCCTCTGATACTTAAATTTTACCACAAAGTAGGTAGATAATATCACGATAATAGAACAGCGGGTGATTTCAAAAAGTTTGTCACATCATTTGTACGAAGTATCCATCACCAATATTATTTTGACAAACTAAATAACACACAATAAACTCAAAATAACTCAACAAACACAAATAAATGGTTACTTTCTTGCTAGGTATGAAAATTAATTTTTCTCCGATACCTACATAATCAAATAAAAAAGAAGTAGGTAATATAAAAACGAATCAAATAGGTAGTCAAGTAAATAGGTACGTAATATAAAAAAGTATATTGCAATTAGTAGAGTTGGCCAGGCAGGAACTACTTTTGAAATAAGTACCTGCGACTGACTTCTGCCAAATCAGGTAAATCTCGTAAACTAATACGAAAGCTACGGAATCCATTTTGGTAAAAAGCGTGTCTATTGGATTTTCTTTGCTGAATCGAAGGAGACCGAAATGGAGCCTATAGCTTTCGTATTACGAGGTTTACCTGGCTTTGCAAAAGTCGCATTTCAAAAGTAGTTCCTGCCTGCCCAACTCTGAAATTAGTCGCTATCCTTTCTTCTTGCCAAACGCGAAACAGCCTTGATCGCTGAGAGATAAACCCTGAGTAGTTGAAACAGTAAAATTGTAATCTCACCGTAAATTTATTTCCTTGCTAGTTTTTTGCTCTTAACTCGGAAACGGTAGGCCTCACAAAAAAACTGTCGAAATAAAAAATGAAGCTGACAAAATTTGCTACAAAATTGTTCATCTTCATTTTTTGCCTATCTTTAACAGTTGAGGAAATATTCAAGCTTAAAAGTAGCAAAAGATTTAAAAAATTTAAATCCTTGCATACCAAATTTGCATAAAACCCAGTCAAATGCAGGTAAATGCAGTTCATTCTGGATTCGACATTTAGTGCTACTGTTCAGGAAAAGATATACGTCCATTTCAGGGTCAATAAAGGTCAATATCGTTTTTGGCAGTCTAGAGAAATTGATGTGTTCATCATTTACCCTGAGTCCGCAATTCGTCTTATGTTTCCGAAGCTGTTTCAACAAGTAAAATTATAATTATTGCATTTACTTACCTATCCTGGACATATTGAACGAGAGAAAACCGCTTTTGCCTCCAGGACTTGTGACACACAACTGATTTCAAATATAACACTGGGCTCGTCGCTCCTCATTATCTTAGGCAAAATCGCAACTTGATCTTTGTCGACTCAGCCAAGATTACAGTCTATTGATATGATGAAAACAGCCTTTGTCCATCGTTATGTAGGTATTAACGTTGCCCCCCGAGCATTCAGCGATTAGATTGAAGCATTTTTATTTTTTATCTTTTTGGGCTCATAGAATAGCGTTTTCAACCACTGTGCGCTGGGGCTTCCTTCACTGGCGGGGTCGGGGGGATTAATCCAGGTATTGCCCTGGGAGCCTGAGAATTCCACCCGCCCAGCGTACTTCGAATACTCTGATAGCTGGTTTCTATATAGTGTGATCATGAAGCTTCCGTGTAATCGACTTCCAAACTATCTTGCAAAGAAGAGTATTGAGTGCAACGTTTTTTTTGTAAAAGAGTGGGGATCTCTGCAAGAAAAATATGGAACACCTTTATTGAGTTTTGAGGATGTGGGCGATTGGAAGAACCTTATTGAAGAGAGTCTTAGCAAGATAGAGAGAGCAATGGTTACCGAGTATGAGTTTAATGCGTTAAATTCACTGAGTTACCCTCAATATCGTGCTCTCAGACTCGAGGATGATGTAGTACCACTCATGCACATTAAAAACTTCATTCATTGTAAGTGGCTGTTCAAAATTAGAGGGGACCTTTTGGCGCTAAATTACAGGCCATATGAATCCACCAACCAAACCTGTTTCTTGTGCAGCAGTGGAGATATTGAGAATAGTTACCATTTTATAGCCAGGTGTAGTGCACTGCGTGCTGTGAGAGCAAAATATTTGGGTATTTTTGAATTAAATTGGGGCGAATACATAAAGTTGATAAAATCTGGAAGTCCTAAATTAATAAAATATTGTATGGTGGCATGGAATCTAAGATATAAGGCGAAACTTGAATATGGTTTTTAACCATTCTTGAAAGGAGGGTTCCAGCTATGGCATTCTGAATGTGTTGTGTATAGTATTAAGTATTATTTATATGTTATATCATGTGTTGGGTATATCCATTAGCATTAGTTAGACGTTATATTATGTTTTGTAAAATTTTCTAAGGAAGCAATTATTATTATTTTTCTAGTTAAAACTGTTTTTGACGGCGAATCCCTCGGACGGTCATTCTATGATGATGGGGATGATTTGCATGACTCCCTGATTGTATTTTTCTGCTGGAGCATCGTATTTATCAATAAAGCATGTTTTATCTATCTATCTATCTATCTTGTATTGTATCTTTAATTTATTGAGTGTTGTTGCGATACCTTTTTTTTGTACTTGTAAGTACATTTTAAACATCTCTGAGTATGTGTTCGAATATAATATCTCGGCGCATGGCTGGAACTGTTTTCACCTTCGTCGTCCCACTCGAGAGTAAAGATAAATTGTTTGGTTTTCACGGGAGTTGGCCGAGAACACATGTGGACGAGAGGAGGATTAATACTCGACCTGGCATCAAGTTGTCATCGAGCGGCTTCAAACAGATTCCACGGATGCGCCTCGCACAATATGACACAAAAGGTGACCCGCCGCCGCCACCGCAGTTCTCCCCACAATGAGCCTTCCGAGGTCACACGCCTTTTGTTCTTGGGGGGGCTCCCGCTTTTTAAATAAACTCTCTTGGAACTAACGAGTGTGGAGGACAACTACGGGGATATCAGCGGGAACGGACTTTTGGTTCTCAATGGAAAGTTCATAATGGCCGGCAAACTGGATGTTCAGCGGCGATGGAACTGAGAGGAGGTCAGTTTTTCCCGTTTCATGACAACAGCC